>JAEIIJ010013395.1:0-23205 GCA_018904815.1 Drosophila ogumai | reverse complement strand
TTTATTGTAATATATTTTTAATTATATGGAGATACATTTTCTTTGGTTTTTAAATTTTATTTTAAATTATTTATCTTTTATTCAATATAAAAACCTATTTAAAATATTTTCCAAGGCTATTTATGAGTTCCAAAAAATTCTCAAAAATGTATAATCCAATTTTATTATTTACCACTATTTTTCTCCCCGTGTAACTGAGAGCAACTGAGTGGAAACCTACTCGGTGAGCGAGCACCCATTGAGCACGCACACAGAACCGAGAACTAGAGCGAGAGATCGATGAGGCAAAGAGGATAAAGTAAACAAAGCTATGCAATGCAAACGCAAAACGCAAACGCAACGCACGATAATAGCCCACAGTGCACAGTGGGTTGCACAGCCAAGCAGGTAGAATTGGAAACGAATGACAGATGCGAAACAAGGAAATGAGATCGCGGGAGATGGTCGGCAGGTGAGTTTTGGCTCACAGAAACATGTGTAATGTTTTCAAGTAGAAATCTGCAACATTTGAGGGTCAAGGCAGAAATTAGTAACATGATATGGCTTAGGATATAGATCAAAGGTCTGCCGGGATCTGATAAAAAGAGTTTTTCCCTAGGGAAGCAGGAAGAGAGCAAGGTAATGTTACGAGAGCAAGTGTAATACAATAATCTTTAAGGATAATAAATTTAAGAGATTAAAACCTTTTTGGTAAATTTAAATATATAAGCTAAAAAGATATTAAAAAAAAAAGTTTAAAAAAAAACGTATACATAATAATTTTTGTCCAAACTCATAAAATCACGTATACGCCTGATAAACTTGAGACATTTTTATATAAATAAATGATAAATTTAGTTAATGTGAAAATGTTATAGGAACTATAACTTCCTAGATGACTTCCGGTGGTAATTTTCAATACAAATCGAATAACCCAACTTGTCACGCCAAAGGGCCTTGATTTTGGAACAAAGACTCGGCAAGCCCAACAGAGATCCTCCGATCCTCACCCACAGCATCTGGCACCTTGCTGCTTTATGGGCCCACTGTGCGGCACCGTGGGCACCTCGCCACCCCGCCGCCCTGCCTCCGCCTGTCGGTTCCGCTGAGCGTCAAAGCCGAGCAAGCAATTCCAATGAGACATTGACACTCGTCACACCGGTTAGACGAGTTTTCCGCTCGCTCTCTTTCTCTCAGCGGAAGACTCTCCAAATTGAGTGACTTTTCGTATTCAGCGGTTGAGAGTTTTCAGCATTGGGAGAGCGGATTTATTTGCTGAATAAGCCGGAATTGAGTGCAAGTGGCTGATCTGCGGCTTTTCTTTGGTTCGCCTGGCAGACAGCCACAAAAAACTGAACAGAAAAAAAACTGCTGGGGAATAATCATAAAAAATTATTGAAATCAATTGTTAATTCAGCCAATGTCAGTTTGATACACACTCACATACACGCAAAGTCGAGCTCGAACCGACAAAAAATTGACTGATTTTTCTTGATTTATGAGAGCAGCCTGAAGTTGTTGCTATTTCCACTTCTTTCGGACCGGCTGGCAATCGAGATTTCTTGAGGAGATCTCGGTCTGAGTTTGGGGCTTACTCATTACGACAAGGTGGCCATAAGGCAATGTGGCTCTGGCTCTGGCTCAGCCGCAGATGGAGTCTGAATCTTGTATTTTTTTCGCATGATCTCTGGCTTGGCATATGTTGTAACCGCACTTTCAAACTTTCCCAAAAAATGTATAAATCGCTGAAAGCGAGCAAATGGAATCGCCGAACTGAGCTATAAAGGTATATAGACCAGAACATGGACAGTTAAGGTGGGAATAATAAGAATAAATCTTAAAATAAATTCTAATTTAATTAAATTTATGATGAGATTGATTTAAAGTTTATTTTAAAATATCTCCTCAGATTTCATTTAGTTAAAACTTCGAGTCAAAGCTTCAGCATAGATATCCTTCCCTTGTTTTATTTTCCCCAAAATACCCTCTCAAAGCTGACAAAATAAAACCCCTCGAGGGCTAAGCCCTTGATTTACTCTCCTATTATTTCGATCGCAACTGTATATTGCTCTCTGGCAAGTTGTAGTTGTACCTGTCGACGCCCGTTGAGTCGACAGGTGCTGATTAACCAAACACATCCCAGGCGATGCGTATCAGTCAGCCAGTTAGCCAAGCAGCTTGTTTGGCCACGTTGGAATGGGATGTGAGATCTCTCCCTTTTTCCCGGGGCCCTGTTCTCAGGAAAACCCGCACCCAAGCCTCCGTCTGAGCAAACTGCAGGTAGCCTACAAATTGTGTTGAAAGTTGACCGTGCAAACATCGTCTTTTGGCCCTCTCACCTCATCTTATTTCTCCTCTGGATTGGGATTGGAATTGGAATTGGGATCGGGATATCGTCGGGCTCATCCTTGGTCCTCAGGTAAACAGCAGCTCAACAGATTGGTTGCCAAAGGAGGAGGTGGAGGAGCGATATCTCTGGCTAGGATTTTGTTACAATCCTCGCTCAATTGTTTGTTCCTGCCTTGTACCTTTCTTTCTTTCTTTCTCTCCCCGCTCTTATGATTTTCTTTATCGCGTCAGATCGATCGATCAGGCCAGTTGGTGTAAGCCAGGAAGTGCCTGGGTATAGAAAGAATTGGCTTAGTCGTTCGGATTGCACAATATGTTGCAGTCCTGACAAAGGAATGCACTTGAAATATTTTTTTGAATTTTTTTCTTGTATGAAAGTAAAATTAGATGATAGATTGAAGTGATATTTATATTTTTTATTTATTTAAATTGTTATCATTCTAATAAAATGTATTCAAATGGATTTTAAAATAAGATTAAATTTATAATAATAGTCCTAAATATTTTTTTTACAATTTATCATCTTCCAATAAGTTATCTTAAAATATTTTCTCACAAATTTTGAAGTCCTTAATTGAATTTAACAACAGCTAGATACTAAATATCTATAACTATGCTTATTTATTTTTTAAAGTATGGTTTATTATCCCATAATTTATCTTAAATTTCTCTTTAATATTATATACACATTCCCACTTTTTATCTAATATTTTTCTTAGTGTAAATCCATCTCAAAGCATTGTTATTTTCAGGATCCGTAACCGTATATGAGGGGCGGTCCTGCCTGCATTGATTTGATTTGATTAGATTAGTTGAGTGCCTGCAAGCGGAGTTGGGGGACAACATTTCCCTACGATGACTGATCGTTCTTGATTCTCTTTCATTTTTATTTTCATTTTCATTTGTGCAAATTATTTTTCTTTGTAATCGTTGCGCTTGTCTTGGGTTGCCAAAGACGTGTATGGCTTGGGTATCTGTATCTTGTGGGTGCTGGGCGCTTATGCGAGCATTGCTCATTGGGTCACAGTCA
The DNA here is from genome assembly GCA_018904815.1 of Drosophila ogumai. Taxonomy (NCBI): domain Eukaryota; kingdom Metazoa; phylum Arthropoda; class Insecta; order Diptera; family Drosophilidae; genus Drosophila; species Drosophila ogumai. Next base: position 19,847 of record JAEIIJ010013395.1, on the reverse strand, counting down.
CATGAGTCACGGGCAATGATTCTTTTGTAGATACCCGTACTGTATTTATTTTTTTTTTTTTCTTTGCGCCAGCTGCCGCTTGCGAAAAATTTCGTCTGTTTTGTTGTCTTGTAATTGGAATTGCTTTTTTTTATTTGTCCGGAGACAATGACCGCTTGAAGGGACGCCCCCGGTGAACGGAGAATGGGAAACCCTTAAAAGTGGGATTAGGATATTGAATTCCTCCATATGTTGGCATCGCTTGGGAAGATCTTCTTCTGAAGGAACTTCCTGTTTTGCTTACATTACTGTAGGTATGTTTGCGGATCTTAATGAAGGGATTGAGAGAGTTGAGGAACAGGTGACAACTGGAATAGATTTCATTAGGTAAGCTTAGCTAATTTTTTGAGAAAGAAATTAAACAAATAGTAAATATATTTAAGTGAGAAAAACTTGTACCTCAAATTCAATTTTTAAAATATTTTAATACCTTTCCAAGAGTTAGTCCCTAAAACCTTGCTCTGTACATATTCCACAGTCTTTTCTTTATACAAAAACCATTTCCCATTATTTTCTCAAGCCATAAAATTCCATAAAGTCAATTTGGGGTCTTGGTGTTACCGCTGTTGAGACGCGAGGGCGTTGCAATTAAATTCCCGGGCGATGACATGTCACGGCAATCGGCGATGGCATCCGTCAAGTGTCAGCGGCAACGACGGCGGCGGCGAGCTAAGAAATCCCGCTCAGCTGCGGCTGGGTTCCGTTCCTGCTTAGGCACTGAATAAGTGTGTTTTATGTTGAATAAGTTGCCATTGTTCTTAATTATAACGCGTTGTCATGTGAGCTTGCCATTCATTCATTCAGTCAGTCAGGCAGTCCCGCGACTTCGCTCCGCCGGGCCTGGCGATCCATCTCAGCTGTTCTTTACGGCTTGACGCCTAATAAAAATTAATTTAATAATCTCCAACAGAGAGACGGAGAAAGAGAGACTCCTGGGACCGAGAGGCGGCAAGTGCGGGCGAGCAGTTAACGCTTATGTAAACAGAGTCGCCGAGGATGTGTGGATATCGCCGTCGTATCTGCTGTGCAAAACATATTAATTAGCATTTCCAATTTCGTATGCATATCTCTCTTAACTATCTCGTGATGCAACGCTGCACACACAAACGATGTGGCCGCCTTAACCCCTTGGAAGCCCCTTGGTAGCCCCTCGAAGATCGAAATAGACCCCCTCGTTTGGCCCTCGAATGGGGAATATACACACATTCGCGACGGTCAGCAGAGTTTTTCTTTTCGTTTTTTTTTTTCATTCTTTGCCATTCATTCGGCTTCTCTTTAGTTTTTTGCAAGCCACTAAAGAACTTTGGCATTGCGTCTGGGCGACTTAACGAGAGCGTAAAAGCGAAAACATCAAAATAAATAGCTCAAAAAATTAACAAGACAGCGTCAGCAGCGACGGCGACGTCAGCGTTTCGTTCTTGATACCCTTTAATTGAAAATAGGTGAAGGGTATTTAGGTGATAGTGATCAGTTTGAAAGGAAAAGGTGCTATGAGGTAGAAGGAATAGGTTTTACATGAGTTTGGAGAGGGAAAATATAATGAATAAAATGCATAACGTGCCAACATTTTTTATAGCCACCAAATTCGTACCAGTAACAGTAGAGAAATCCTCCAAAAATCACCTTAAATGTCCTAGGAAAAAGTACATTTAAAATACTACTAGAAAATATAATGAATAAGATGCATAACGCGCCTCAATTGCGGCATAAAAATAGCCCTAGTAACAGTAAAGTTTCCTGCTAAAAAACCACTAATAAAATATCACCCATGTCCATCTATGTCTGAGCAAAAAAACATGTGTCCTCATTCATTAGTCCCACATTGTTCATTATTATTTCCTATTCATCCCCATTTATTGAGGGTAAAAATAAAATATTTGTCACCTTTTTTACCCCTGAAAATAACATAGGTAAAAAATCTGGTTAATAGGTAAAAAACTGGCTACTCTTGGTCCAACCAAACCCCGAGTCTGGGTCTGGAACTAAAACGTGGACCGAGACTACCGGTGGACAGAGGAGCAGGGCCAGAAGGGAGGGTCGGGCTGAGCTGAGCTGGGCTGGGCTGGGTCTTGAGTGAGCTGAACTGACTGACAGACAGCCGCCGCCGCGGCAACTAATCGAAACGCGTTGCAGCTGCCTCCTCGTTCGGGTTTCTCGCAGTCAAAGTGGTTTGGTTGCCCAAGTTGTGGCACGATACACGCTCTCGGGGATCCCGAGGAGACCGAGGAGCTTATGCCTCGCTCGTATCGTAGATATTTTTAGGCGCGAGTGTTTACCTACAACGCTCTCCAAAAACTTGGCAGCACGACAGGCTCTCGAGGAGGGAGAGATGAGAGGATGCGGGGTGGGGATCGACTTTTGCGTTCCGACTGGACGCACATCAAAAAGACCATAGACGACGTCAGACATGGACATGGACAAACAACAACAGAAGCAGCAGCAGCAGCAAACACACATACACCACAGTGAGGTCCAATTGTATTGGGCCCGGGGCCCGACGAATTGAAAGGATATACTACGCAATGCAAGGAGGATGGCAGTCAGCAGTAGTCCGAAGTCGGTAGTCGTTCGCCCGGGCAGACGAGCTCTATATAATTTGATGAACAAACAAGAGACAGGCAGACAACCTTGGACCAAGACATGCCCCGAACCCAGCTCCCGAGCTAATCATCTACATAGATGCACTTGGAGAAATACATTATTTGAGATTTGATGAAGTTTAAGGAATTTATGTGCTCTTTAAAATGTTTTGCAAGCTGTAAATATATTTATTATCTCTAAACTTCTTAACTTAAATCAAAAGAGATAAAAAGTACGGCTCCCAAAAATTTCAAAAAAGCCTCCAGCTTGTAGATCTACACTTCTGTCTCTGTACCAAGAAGTTACTTTAACCTCAGCTGCTTTAAGATAACTTCGCACAACCTTTCAGTGCAAAGTTTCAATAGAAAACAAGTTTACATTTTTATATACTTTGATTGAATAATTCTTTCCCAATTGAAATACATTTTCCCCCAGTGTAAACAGTATGCAAACCAGCCTTAAAGACTCGCCCTGCCTTTCGGCCAACCCAGTTCATAATAATAATAAAAAAGAAACTACTTAAGTCCGTCCAAATGGGCCGACAATTGACTCGATCTGACTGAGGCTGGGCCCCAGACCGATGCGAATTAGCATAAGCATAAGACCAAAAGTTGATTCATGCAATCCATTGGAATTAGTCAAATTATAACTCAACTGATTTTAATGGTGACTGGCAAATGACAGCAGACTTGGCGTTTCCTTAGCTCCATATATATATATAGTTTTCTGCTGGCCATTCATAAGTTCTCGCCATTCGCGACTCGTGCTTTGAAAAAAAAAAATAAAAGAAAAAATGATAAAAAACTGAAAAGGAAGTTGAAACTGGGAGTGCGGAGAACAATGGCAAACATTTGGCTTCTGTGGGACGATGGACTGGAATTAGTCTCGCTTGACTATAAATAATTCGCATTTTATTCAATTAGGTTGTATATATACCTCTTTCATAGTTCGATGTGGACTTTTTGTCGCCAAGAAATAAGCTTAAATTAACTTCATGGTTATTCAACAAAAGCAGACTAATCCTCTGACAAAACACAGACTTATTTGGTAAATCAGTAAAATAAATATTACATCATTTAACAAGAATAACTAAGAATTTAAACAGAATATAAGTATTATATTTAGATAACAATAATTTATTTAAAACGTTATTTTAAAGAGCAAATCATAATATAAGAAAAAATAAAACCCCAGATCACACTTTATTTCCTAGTGAAGTTACCCAAAAAATCTTCTTTCTTTTCCCTTTAAAATATTTAAATAACATTCAGGGCTATCTTTTTATTTATCGATCTCAAGTATCAAAGAGTTCATGATAAATTTACCTAATCTAACATTTAAATACAAATTTGAACAGGAATTTCTCATTATCAAAAGAAAACCCCATTCGAAAGCGAATTCCGAACCCATAAACCTGGTTATCTTCCACCTACTTTGGATAAGACAACCTCCACAAACTCCACTTTTATTCCAGTTTTATTAATGCCCTTCCCCGATATAGCCCTATATCTTCACTAATATGTCATCTATTTGCAACTAAATGCAATTAAAAAAGGCCACAAAGACAAAAGAGCGTCAAATCTATTGCGGGCGATAAGAATACTCGTCGTGGGGAGATACACAAAAATAAACCGAAACAATCAACTGGAATCACATTTTAAAGTCGATCTCAAAGACTACTTGATGAGTGGTCAAAGTGAATCGAGATTGGGATCAGCCTTGGATGGCCTGGAGATTAAATTACCATGTTTCGAAAAGATCTGAAGTTTCTTTTCCCTGTTGCTGGTGGGTTGCTAATTAAAAGCGAGTAAAACTCAAACGAAATAAAATAAATTCCCCCATGGGCTGGAATGGGAAAAAGGGTAATAATTTCACAGACATTTCACATAAATAACATCAATCGAGAGCGCAGGCGACTCTCGAACGAACTTCTTCTAGGAATTTTGGATCTCAGGGCCCACAAAGCAAACGTTTTTCTTGTTTTTTTTTTCTGGTCTTTTGTGGGGAGTGGAAACATCATTAACATGTCGTAGATACGCGATGAGATTTCGTTGTTCTTTTTTTTGGGTGTTGTAGGAGAGAAGAAGATTCCTCTCTTTCTATTTTGTTTTATATCTAACTGATTAACAATCGACGGGTATTGTTGTTGCTGCTGCTATCAGTCAGTCAAGGCGTTAAGGCCAAAATGTTGAACGTGAAACAACGTTGAGTGAGGTTGCCCCATAGACCTGGGCCAGCAGCTCGTATATCTCGATCGCCGTTCGATCGCCGTCATCATCATCATCAGCTCGATCTCTCTCCTCCGCCGTTTCGTGTGAAGCTGCATCAGCTGAAATTTTATTTTGTTTTCCTTCTTTTTTATCTTATTTTTTTGTCTGATTTGGAGAGGCAACAGGTTAACACGCCAGGTTAAACTGACCCGAGGAGAGACCGCAAACTGTTGCCTTGGCCCGAACATTTTTGATTGCTTTTTTAATGTTTCCAATTTATACGAATCATTGTTGTTTTATAGTCTGCCACAGAGAGTCCATAATTTAGCCAGAAGAGCCCAGAAAGAAGCCGCGTTAAAGGTTTCCAGAAAAATTACAAAATAAATAGCAAGTTCTTCCACTGCCGGCTCTCGGTCGCCTTTCCACGTCTCAGATCTTCAGATGTCATAAAGTCAAAACGCTTTTGTCGGCATCATCATTCCGCCAAACTCTCATTCCCATTGATTCCCTGTTACGCACTGTGGCAATGCTTTTTAATTAGACAGTTTTGATGTTTGCGTCAATTGTCAATTGGCCCAGGAGCCGGCGATCCCTGGATCCTTTACAAGTCCCGGCTTAGACGCCTGGGCCAAAAAAGGCGACGACGTTGTCGCCAACTTTGGCCAACAAATCTGTGTCAAGGCATGGGGCCAACATGCAACATTCATTGCTGTTGCAGCGACTGTTGCTGCTGCTGCCGGGCGGATGATCTGAAGCGCGACAAGTGATTGCCATCAGTTGTCAGGCCGCTATCGTTGATCACAATGTCAACAGCAGCCACTGCAACAGCAACAGCAATTGCAGCAACAACAGCAACAGTCACAGAAGCTGCAGCAACAGTAGCTGCAACAACAACAGGCAGACAGCCAGACTGGCGACGGTGGCATATTCCCATGGGGAGCTGCATTTAAAAGGCATTTAAGCCACAAAATCTCAAGCAGCAACAGCAACAACAGCCAGCAACAATTACAGCAAGTAGGGGAGATTAATTCAAGCTGATCAGTAAAGCTAAAATACTCTAAAGAAGATTTTTAAAAGATTTATAAAATTAAACAGATTTTAATAGTTCCAAAAAGTCCTTAAAACTAGACAAAAAGTACCCTTAAGCAAAAAGTCAATAAATCACTAAATTACGCTTCAAATTAAATGAAAAACTAAAATTTAAAAATTCAGAAAAATTATTTAATTCGTTTTAATTCCCTGAGAAATTTAGTGGGCGTCTTTAGCAATGCAACATAAACAATAAATTCCCACTGTAAATTTTATTAACCAAATGAAAAAACAACCCACAAAGTCTGATAACTACCCCAAAAATATTTTATAACATATTATAAAACCATAAACTATATAAATTATATGGCCAGTTTTCCATTATGCTAATTGAAAAGCGAAGGAAACTGCCGCACAGAGCCAAACCCAATTATAAAGTGGCCGTGCCCAGTGGATCAAGGGCCAAATAAACACTAAAAACTAAAAAAATGAGAACCACAATAAAGCTGAGCCGCCAACGGATTGCTGCAGCAGCAACCGCCGCAGTAGCAACTGCAGCAGCAGCAGCAGTACCCGCAGCAAACAGCAGCTGGGAGCTAACTTTCGTGACATGACAATTTCGATGACGACGATGATGAGCTGAGCGGAGTTCAGTGGAGCTCCAGCTCCTCAGTTGAGCCTTGGCTTGGCCCCGATCAAGATCAAGGGGATATAGCCAGGGGTCCAGCCTTGGGAAGGCTTTGATGCACTGAGAGGAAGAAGGGGTAACCGAATTATGAGGACATTTTTTGGTTTTAATGACAAATTTAAGGTATGGAAAACCAGCTTAAGTAGGTCAGATATTGGTTGAATTTTTTTAAGAATTTAACTAACGGAAATTGCCAGCCAAATTTATGAAATTAAAATAAAGTGTCTGCCATTATTTATCCAATTAAATAATTATTCTTAATGAAAATGCTTAAAGCTGACATTGTTTATAAACTGGTTCTGGCTTAGCAAGCTATATGACTTCAAATAACTGCTAATAAAAATCTTTAAAAATAATTGTAAATAATAAATAAAAATTATATAATAATAAAGTGGCCTAAAACATCGAAATCTTGATTTAAAAATTCTTTTCTTTGCGTGATTGCTGCTGGTGTAGTTGCTTTTGTTGCTGCTGCGGCATGATGATGTTGTCGGTTGACAGTGACGATGACGATGGCGATGAGGATGGATATGGGGATAGGTATTGGGATGGAGAAGGGGTTGGGGCTGTGGTTGGGACTGGGTAGGATGACTGCAACGACGCACGTTGACGATATGATAGACGCACTCATCACATCAGATCACATCACATCAGGCCGTGGACGTGCCGTTGATTGTCACATCGTTGCATCGCTGGCTACCGAATTGGATGGATGGGATCTCCAATGGAATGGGCTGAGATGGGATGGGATCGCTTCAGTTTGGATCGGCATGCGGGCTCTCTGAAAATTGCAATTTGCCGTCATTTTGTAATGAGGGAGCGCCGACGCCGCCGCCAAGCTCGTCGTCCTCGTCGTTCAACAAAATTATGGCAAATTGTTTATGGGGTGTTTAAATGGCTGCCGCTGCCGCTGCTGCTGCTTATGTTGCTTTTGTTGCTGCCTTGACTTTGAGACTATAATTTTATTTGTAAATAAATTCATGTGGAAAACCAACAGAGGTTAGGCTGCGGACCCGCCTAAGAGTGAGATAAACAGAGGAGGTCTATAGTCATTAATCATTTGCTTACTATTCACTGCCCGTGCGTGTGTGTGTTTGACTAACTCATTATAAGGCAGGAATCCCTAACATCCCTAACATGCAATTAAATAACGTGGGTCTAATCCTAATGAGACGACAGGCACTATGTCATGTAGTGCTTGTTGGTTCTCCGCCGCGTTCCATGCAACATTTGCGTTTGCGCATGCGCATTTCCCGACTCTCGATTCTCCAGAGAAACCACCACGCATGAGTGAAAGCTGCTGCTGCTGCAGCGATTCGGGAGAATGGAGAACGGAGAATAGAGAAATAGAACCACCGGCTGGCCAGCAAAACAAACACGTGTTCCGGGCCAATTGCAATGGGCATGATTCCACGGAGAGAGAGCGAGATTTGTGCTGTCAGAGGCCTAAAGGAAAAATTAATCATATTGGGGGAAGGGGACTCAGACAGAGCCAGAAATATGCGGTTGAATTCTTGTGGGCTGTTCCGGCCAAAGATATATGCTCTGATCATTAGGGAAATCTCTGGGAGACGCTGCCGAGGCTGGAGGAAGTGAAGAATCGTGTTTCTCGGCAAAGAACACCTCTTCTTCTGAGGGGGAGCTTAGTGAACGAATATTGATTCATAAAGATCAGTGGATCTTCGCTTGATTAATTAGTCAGCTTTAACTAGGGAGTGAGGTGGAGCGAGAGATCTTGATCGATTTGATGGAGCACAGCTTAATTGTTGTTGATATTGAGGAAATTAGGAATTAACGGTACGGGAATAGCCGTTCAAAAGAAGATTATTGAGATTTTTTATGTATACAACAAATATTTGTATATATAAAATAAATTATTATAAAAAATAACTGAACTTGATAGGTAAAGAGTTATTTTAATATTAATTCTAAGGAATAACATGACTGAGAAGATCATTAGTTTCCTTATATTCATTTTAAAATGAATCTCATATAAACAAATTAAGGCAATTATCCGTAAAATATTATGTCTGTGAATACAAAATAGATATATATTTTTATGCTAACACCTTAATAAACGAATTTTATTTTGTTTTATCTGTTTAATATATTTAAAAAATATTCTACAAAATTCTATCTTATAGATACTCACTTATACATAAAACTATCTTAATTAATCCCTCAAAATATATCTGAAAATAAACATAAAACTTGCTCATTTCAGGCTTAGCTTAGCTGAAGTCTCTCAATTATTCAGTCTTCAGGTCTTTAACATACCTTATCCTTGCATAATGATTCATACTTTACTTTGTCTGGATCATAACAACCCATTAAAAACCAGAAATAGTCCCTTTTGTGCCTTTATGACACACATAAAGCCCTGCAGCTACCCAAAACATATGCATACTGATCCTCTACTGATCACTTTGGTCTGGGAATTTTATATATACTCCAGCAATCCAGCAGGTATATAGACATAAACCCTTACCGACCTTGCTTTAACTGTTTGTTGACTTTAACCCAACCGCTGACCAAAGGCTCTGCATTTTGCATAGATCACTTCCTTGAATAAGGGCCTACTACACCCCCCGATCATGACACGTAATTGGGCCGGCGTAAAAGTCCGGTGAAGTAATCCCATGATCCCTAAGGTGATCCTGTGATTCACTACCCACGCCGGATTCCTGGATAACTAATGATCCGCGGGCGGAGCGACAGCAAATTCCCGGTAAGATCTTTTACGATCAGCACCCAAGTGGGAAGGAGGCAGCCTTCGCTCACACAACTCTAATTGCTGAGGAAGGAGGAGGATATGGAGGAGGAGACCTGGCATAGAAGGGAAAGGGTCATAAAAATTACAACCGCAGGATTTTCTCTGTCAGCGCAACCATTAATCCCTGGGTTACCCCAGAGATTCCAGTTCGGTTCTGGTTCTGGCTTCGATTCTTTTCTTAACTGCTTGACAACGCCCTTGTAAAGTGTTCGCTTGGCTTTTGTCTTAAATTCTGTGTTTGGGACCAGTGATGCAACTCTGGACCTTTTCTGGTTGAATAGAAATATAATCCCGAATAAGTTAGGTATATAATAAAAGGTTTTTATTTTTCTGGGTAATATTTGTATTGAAATTTTACGAGGGATGTTTAAGGAACCTTTTGTTAGGGGTTCTTTTTAATTATAAATATTTTTAAATGCTGTTTTTAATAGTTAAAATAATTAAAAAAAATATATAAATAAACAAGAGAAGCTATGCAAGACTGTAATTAAAATAGATTGGTCTATTTTTGTTTTTAAATATTTAAAAATAAATATCAATGGCACAGAATGTTATTTTTTATTTTTATTAAAACAAATTATTTTAGAATTACTTCCTTTTTCCCATTTTTATGTAACTTTGTTCTTAGCATCTCTGTCAGGTGTAAAATAAATGATGCAGGTCGGTTCTTTTGGACATTTTACAGCGGCGGTTAGGCTCTAATAATTCTGTTCATTATGAATTAATTTAATTTGTGATCATGGTGGAGCGACTCCAGGGACAAGGAGAGACGCGGTAAAGAAGTGAAAAGGTTGCCCTCGAATTCCCAACGGGTGGGCGCCACGGATTGTGTCAAAGATATGCGACGCATGTGGCGCAAAGTTCCGCCAAATGCACAGTTGGTAGTCGGTCGATTCGGATCGCTTCGGTTAGGGGGGAATTTTGGAATTTTTATAAGAGACCTCTCTTCATAACCTCATTTCCTACAGGTTTTTTGAGGCTCCCCTTTGCTCTTTATTTTTGTGTGAATTTCATATTTCTTATTTGTTAACCGAAAAAGGTCAAACGCACGCAAAATTCGTTCACAATCTGAGTGCCTGCCCGCAGACAATTTTTAATGGGCAGAGAGGGGAAAGACTCCGAAAACAAGGCAAAAGTTTATCGCATCCCAGAAACTCAACAAACTCTCAGGCGACGTTGCGTGTTTGGCCGGCTTTGACCCAAAATAAAGTTGGCATTTTGAGTGTTTTATTGCATGGACACAAGTTTCAAGCAATCAACAAAGCGACTGATCAAATGCAAGATCATCCAAATGGGACAGCCAACGGCCAGCGGAGAGTTGAAGTCGGAGTCGGAGTTTACTGGGTTCCGGGGCTCCTCCAAGCGGGGCCCAAGAAATATGTTTATAAACATGCACATTTGGCACGCGATCATCAATTTTTTGGCCCCGTAACTGCCGCATGCGTACTGCAAGATACATTTTCTCTACCCGCCAGATACACTTTCAGCGTCTGCATCTTTCTTATTTTTATTATTTTTTATATTTACTTCTTTTGGGACAAGAAGAAAAATCGCTTGGGTTAATATGTGTGGATAGATAATGGTTATTGATATGTGAGAAATGGAGAGAAGGTCAGAAGAATTCTTACAAGGAAAGCCAGTTTCAATTTGTTATATTCTGGTGGGTTGTTAAACACGATTATGTGATAAAAAGAAAGGAAAAGGAATCTTTTTCCTAACCTGAGATTTGATTTTATTATTTTTGGATTACTTTATAATCAAATCCTTGGAAAATATTTGTATAGAAATTGTTGAAATTGAAATTAAATGTTTTATACTCTCGGGTCACTCAACTTTCGTATTCCTTCAATTAGAAAAGTCATATCTTGATCTCAAATTCGATTTCATGCCTTAATTCCAGGGTTATTTCTTCCTTAAATGCATTCTATGTACCTGTGAGAGTTCTTCAAAATAAAAGAACAAAAGATTTGGGGAAAAAGTTAAAGAACAATTACGATCGCCCCATGCCAGAGATTGTGTTGATCAGTGTTGATTCCTTACCTTAATTGTTACACAATGATCGGGCTGAATCTCTCCTCACCGCGGGTTCTCTGGCTGGTTACCCACCAATTATAAAGGCCCGATTAGATAACCAGAAAGAGGAACCCCAGATACAAGCATACCCCCGATCCCCATGGGTTTCCTGCATCCCATCGAGTCGCCCATCATCATGTTTTATTGTTTGCCAGAGACTCCCGGCTCCAGCTTCAACTCCAGCTCTTGCTCCCTCTCCCATACCCGCTGCCAGATCCCAGCTTTAGCTCGAATGTGGCACTGTTTTTGGACAACGAGAAAATACAACCAAAAATGTTCAACTCATTCGATGCCATTTAGAGCAACAATAGAGAGCACAAGCCCGGTAAAATGTAAACAGAAACACCGGCTTACGTATCGATACGAAAATGAGCAATAACCAGGCTGAAGGCAACAACAACAAAAAAAAAAAAAAAAGAAAGAAAAACTCTGAAGGCAGAAATTATACTGTGGCCCAATCGAGGGATAGAGGTACGAGAGCGACCTTCTCCTCGGATAAAACAACAAGCATACCCAAATATGCGATCATTACTCATGCGCGATTTCACAATAAATCAACGAGACGTGTTCACAATAATTTTATTCAACTTATTTTCTTGTCGGCTGCTCTTGGCCAGAGCTCTTTTGGGTCTCCGGGTTCTCCAACAGTTCTCCCAGCCGACCGACCAAGTTCCAGTTCTCCTCCAAGCCTCCTCTGTGGTCTCTCTGTGTGTCGATTGTTATTATCTGTATGGGTTTTGGGATTGGGATTGGGCTTGGGTACGGGTACGGGCATGGGTATGGGTACTGGCCACCAAAAGGAGCGCAGGCTTTTATGTTGTTGTCGGCAACAATGAAACCGTTTTTCGTTACGAGCACTGCCAATGTGTTTGCTAAATATGCAAAGCACAAGAACTCGCCGGGGCAGCCAACCTGGTGGCAGTTGAGAGTTCCTGTTGCCAGTTGCTATTATGGCACTTAAAAAAAAATATTAAAATTCTATTCAATTATCCTTAAAATAATCATAATTATTCTTACAGAAAAAGAGTACATTTAAAGTCAAGAAATCCTTAAAATTAATTTATACTTATCCTGTAACCCTTTTTATATTTTTTCTGTATACTTCTTTATTTTTAAAAATATTTTTTTTTCAGTGCTTTACTGACTAGCAGTGGCGTTGGCGTCGACTTCGTGATGTGACGCTTCCCACTCCGCGGTCAAATAGGCTCCTTCGCATCGAGCGCCGCCGTCTTTCAAGGGAGGTTGGAAGTGGCAAAGGAGTGCAACTATTTTCGTGTCGCGGATCGTGATGAAGTTAGGTGCATAAGCCACGCAATCCCACCAAGCACTGAGCACTGCATCCTGTGAGCCATAGGAGCCAAAGGGAGCCACCGATCATTTGCAAATTGTCTGCAGACAGTAGAGGAAGCCACACGATTTAATTGTTACGCACATTGACAGCACATTCAAAGGGGTTCGGGGTTGGGGTTGGGGTTGGGGTTCAGGGGGTTTCATTGTCTGGCCCTGGGTTATGAGACCATTGAAAATGCCACCGAATGCAAAAATGGTAAGCTCAATGGGCCAGCCAACTTGTTGGTTACTCAGAATTGCCCTTTTGGCGGCAGTTTTCGATTGGGTTGATCTCCAAGTTTGGGTTTGTTTGAAAAGGATGGGAAGGTCTGAACAAATGAGTATTTAAAGGATTTTTGGGAGAAGAAAAGCTATGTTCCTCAAGAGGGTTTGTTTTGTATTCTAAATAGAGAAATACTTAATATTAAAAAAGACATAAAGGTTAAAGGTCTATGGTCCTGTACGATTCCTTGAAATTTCCTTAATATAAACCCTTAAAGAAATCCTGAAAGATTATTGAGTAAGCCATCAACAACTGCTACATATCTTTCCTTAAAGATCACTAAACAAGATGCGATCAGTCGCGTGGCAAAATACCCCGATCAAGAGCAATTGTACAGCACTCGACACACAAATGCCGAGATAGGCGATCGCCTTAAATGTATATAGAGAGAGATCGGAACAAAGTGATCTTAAATGAAACGATCTTGACTCGGATCGCAGCCAAAGTGTTAACAAATGAAGATCAGTGGCAATGATCGAGTGCGACAACAAAGTGACAATAAGCAAGTGTCTGGCATTGAAGATAATTGAGAGATGATCAATCAATCGATAAAGACAAGCAAAGTAAAAGGGGTTATTATTTTACAAATATTTTTAAATGTTTAATGAATTTGTTAGATAATTTCAATAATTATCCCCTGATTTTCCCATCCACACAGCATCTGAAAAACACCAATGACGACAAGAGCGGAAAAATCTGAATAATCTGTGAGCTATGCCAAATATGCGGCACTTGTGTATAGGGCATGAAAGCTTCGTCGTGTCGCATGCTTTGCATTTCGAACATGTTTTATAAATAACGCTTCCCAGACCTCAAACTCGAAACTCAAACTGAAACTACTCATACAGCCAGGGGAGCGGGGAAAGAAAAGAAAAATAAAAGAAAAAATATATAAGAATAAAGTGCGATCTGCTCGTAGTGCGGCTCAAGAACATGGATTTCGTTTTAAAAATCGTGTCTTGTTGGCTGCTTCGCTTTTGCCACAAAACAAAAGGGTAGCAAAAATATGCAGCAGCTCGTGAGGAGTCCAGGGAGGAGAAGGACTGCTACTCCTAGCAAAGCTAAGCCTCAGCATCAGCCTCAGAACGCAGATCAACTTTTTGGCGTCTTTCACTAGGAACAGGCCCCCTCTACTCCACCTAGCTCTTGGCCTAGGTTTTCTAGTCTCTGGGTTCTGGCTCTTGCTTCTTGGCTAATATGCATGCAATCAGCCATGGCAGGCAGTCAACGACGTCGACCACGAAAATATGTTCAACTTGTAAACGTTTGCCACGCAAAAACCAATAGATCAGGAGTCTCTGGCTGTTCCCGTTCCTCCCTAAAAAATGTGAAGGAATTTTTTAGACTAGCTAGCGACTAGAGGGTACTTAGTAAAGGGGTTTTAGGAGGAAGAGATGCTTATATTTATAAGATATTAATAGCTAACTCTACAGATTTTATCTGGAATACATCTTGAAGCTGTGGTATGTCTTCCAATCAAAAAGAACTAATTTCCCTTTTAAAGTCCCTTGTTTTTATTTTTTAAAATTTATTACTTCCCATAATAAAAATTAATCCGAACTGATCCCATGTTTTCTACAAACCACACACATTCTAGGCTTTAAGGGCGCCAGGTTCTCCGATCTTAATACCATATTTTATGGTTTTACCTCTAAGGACACGTATTTCAGCTATTGATCCTGGGAAACACTTGCTTTTGTCTCCAAACTCTCTTATTCTAGAAATATAAGCATAGCTATATACCCCTCGATACCCTTGGGAAACTGTGCCGTCGACTAATATCCCATCCATGGCCAATCGGAGTGCCCATTCCCGTTTTTTAGGCTTCTTGCTGGAGGATGACACATATTTTGCTTAACGAATGTCACACAGCATCGATGGCGATGACTCTTCCTGGTGTTTGGGGCACGTACAGCGTTGATGTTGCTGCTGTTTCTGCTAGATGTTGCTTGCTGTTGGGTATGGGATGTTGCTGCTGTTGGATGTTGCTGCTGTTGCTGCTGCTGCTGAGAGGCCTCAACTGCTACTGTCAAAGTCACGTTTTAATGTAACGCTGCCAAAGTGCCTGCCTAGCAGCCTGCCTGCCTGCTTGGCTGGGGCTCTGAAATATTGAGATTGAGTTACGAGCAGCCAACAACTTTTGTCAACACGCGAAGCTGCATAAATGCCGCTTAAATGGCATAAAATATGCATATGCAGCGGCCAGTTGCCAGTCTGCCCATAGCCCGCTGCCGGTTACCAGTTAGCCAAGTTAGCCAAGTTAGTTACTTGGCCAGTTATCGCCACCACGCTCAACATATTTCAAAGTTACACGACCGGTGGAAAAGGTAAAAGGGGTGAGGTACCAACTCCTCTACCTGACACGCCCTTAGTTAGTTAGTCGACGTCGTCGTCGTCGACTGTCTGTCCATCTGCAGACGGAAAAGACCGAAAGACCGACGACAGCAGCTATGTGCCCGGTTTCCTGCAGTTACTCCGCCGGATCCCCGAGGAAATTCTTTGTAATTTGCGTTTTTCACACCCATTTGATGTAGCAGCAGGTCTTAATCTTAATCCCTGCCACCAAAACAGCTAACTACCTTATAATACCGGCAGACCGGGAACGGTGACCATCATAAATCGATGGTGTTGGCATGATACTTGAAGGCGAGGGTATGGCTATTTCATACAGAGAAATAAATATTAATTTGAATTATGAAATTATTATATTATTTTACAATAACCTTAAGCCTTTGCTGAATCCTTAATGTTAATTCTTCTATAATAAACAATACTTATGTACATATTTAAAGAGGTAAAATTCGATGTTTACTTAAAAATGTCTATGATAAATTAAATATATAATTTATTTCCGTGTAACCAACTCCCTTTTGGCCACTGGGAAAAACTGTCATGTTTTTTTCCTGAATTCTGAGGGTGAGGCACAGCCCTGAGTGAAATACCATCAGATAGGCATATCCAGCGGAGTAATTATAAGTGGGAGAGAATCACGAGATTGATACATCCATCCACCGCGGACACAAAAGAAAAGAAATGCTGGCAAAAGTGGGAGGGTAATGAGGAAGTTAATTGTTCTTGACTTTCGGAATATGTTAAGATTCAGATTAGGAGGGATCCGCAATAATTTCAAATAGGAAATTTCCGCTTTTAAGTAAGAGAACGTTAGCGATTCTAACAATAATTTAAATGCCATTCCATTATTAATAATTGAGCTACGCCTTGATGACTAAATGAGGAATGCAGCTCAACAATTAAATTAATTATATCTCTTTAATCAAATTTATTATGATGCCAACTAAAAAATCTCACAAATATCTTGTATTTTCTTAACTAAAAATAAATTTTGTTCCTTTAACAATTTATTTTTCCTACTGCCCCGAGTTATAAAGACCAATTTCTTGGCCAATCGCCTTGGACCAATTAAGATTGCCAGGATTAGCCGAGATTACATTTGCATTATCGAAACCCTGCTTATTTATGGCGCTGATAAACCTTTAGCCTACTCATATTTTCAGTTACCAACTGGGGCTGGAAGCCGTGATTCCCCTCAGATAATTCTCAATACCTGCCGCAGTGCCATCAATTGCTTTGTCAAACCTTGAAGCCTTCGGAGCCAAAGGCAAATCGAAGGAGAAAAGGCAAATCAACTTTTCAGCACAAAGCCAAAGAGCCTGGGCCAGGGCCCGGTTATCAAAGTAATTGCCAATTGCTGCGGCGACTATATGAGGTACAAGTTTATGCCTCGGATCGGATCTGGATACCATACCCTTCTTTCCACACGAGATTCCACCTTATAGCCAGCCATATAGCCCGCAGCCTGATAAAACTCAATACTTTTGTGTGTTTATGGCCAATCAGAAATCATGCCCATGCCCACCTCTGCCGTCTGTACTATAGAGTCTATACTATATGCATAAACCTCTCTCGGTTTCCTTTTTTTTTTCCTTGAAAACGAGTGTCATTTTTAGCCAATTTCGCTGCAGTTGCGTGGCATGAAAACTCAATGGACTGGACACGAGTCGAGGACTCCTCTCCATGGGCCAACTTGCCACATCGGCAACAACAACAACAAGTACCCACCATTGGCCACTGCAACTGCAACTACAACAAAGAGCTGAGGAAGCAGAAAAAAAAAGTGCGAACGCGTTAACTACATGGCGTCGCCAATCTTAGCTGGAAAACGTACGACAAGACAAGACAAGCCAATTGCTGGCCCCCGTTTTGGATCGTTGAGGGATCGGGGATCGAGGGGAGATGCACTAAAACAAAATATAGGGTTTACTTTAAAATATTTTCTAAAAAAAACAGACCACTATTATAGATGCAGGTACTTATATCTGAACTTTTCAATATTATAAAAAAAGTTGTAGTTTGCAGAAAGTTTCCCTAATCAAATTGTATTTTTCTCTTATCCAATATAATTTTTCTTCAAGTGCACAAGCTGAGCGCTGGAAGCGCAGTGAAGCGAACCGCGCCAAGCTGAGCTGGGAATGCTAACTGGAGAACTGGAGCTAAGCCGGGCCGGGATCAGGGTTGAGGGTACTGGAGAAGCTGGGAGGAACGAAGTGGAGGAGCGGCTGAACAGTAGCGCCCGCGGCCCAATAAGTGTGTGAAATAAACAATGTGCACACGTCGTCCCTGTCCCCCATCCCCCCTTTGTGGCCCCAACACCCATGTGTTGGCTTGTATGTACATTTTTGTGCTCGACGAGACAACAACAACAACAGCAACAAAAAAGTCAAGGATAAATAAATAAATAAATTGCAACATTGGCAGCATATTTTTACACTTCTCCAAAAAGCCCACGGTCCTGGTTCCAAGTCCAAGGATAGCAGCCAGGATGGATGGAGGCTAAAGAAACTGCGATGATGATGACGAAGGAGAACGCAAAGCAACGCACTTTTAATAAGCAATGCCAAATGGGTTAAATGGGGTATAATTAGACGGACAGCGAGTTGGTAACATTCGCCCAAAGGGAATGAAATAAGTTCTGAGGAGCAACAAAAAATATATATATGTATATAATGCACACTGATACTTGTAATTGGATGTGTGTATGAACACTTGAAGGGGTTAAAAAGGAGATTGGATAATAATAAGATGCATATATTTATATATCTGGATATTATAGGAAATATTCAAAAATATTTATACAGAATCAATCTACTGAAATAAATTATTATACATAAATAATCTAATAAATGTAACTAAAGCTCTTAAGAGTAGCTTGAAATATTAGGTATCCTTAAATTTATATTTTCTTCATTTAAACTTGACTGAAATATATGTTGAAAGTGCATAAATATTTATAAAATCAAATATAGGTACGGCTTAGATCTCTCCAGGTAAATTCTTATTTTCCTTTACTTATAAAAACATTACCAAACCAATTTAAAAACCACATCAAAGCAAAATGTATTCCATTTTAAATTAAATTATTTCGACTTGAAATCATAGACACAGGGTAGCTGCATTTTCGATTCCCTGCACCGCCTTGGGTTATTTTTGCACATCGTTTATGCGGCCCCCAGCATACCTAGGCGGCAGCATCTTCACCAATTTCCAGCCCCCGAGCCTTCACCACCAGCTCCAGCTCCAGCTCCATCTCCATCCCCATCCTTATACCCATTCCCAACTCCATTGCCATCTCCATCTCGGATCGGCGACTCTGTCAGCGCTCCACTTGTGGCGTCTGGTGTGAGAGAAGGATCCGAGGCTCGGAGCTCGGACCGAGTTCTGCCCTTCGGTTGATATTTATTTTTTGCTGTTTGGGCTGATTAAAACTGAGAAATCCAATTTATTTCAAAATTTATTGTGTCTCACACGAGCTGGGACGTTCAGGAATTGAAAAATATCAATAAAGGCATATGAATTGTTACCCAATAATAAATCAAGTCCGCCAGTCCCCCAGCAAGACAAACAAATATTCCTTTTATTGTTTATACATATATATAAAAAAAAAAACAGCCTGAAAAGGGAAGCATCCTCACCTCTTTTTCACCGTGGTCTGTGGCATTTTTCGCACCGAGCCCCAAAGAGAAGTATTTCAATGTGAAAATCACCGAAAAAGTGGGAGAAAAAAAGAAAACGTGATCAGGCTCCCCAGGTTATGCGGCCCGTGATCATCATTTCATTTCAATTCGCTGTCCCAACTGGAAGACGGCAATTTTCTAAGAAAGACGAAGCGCATACCAAGGAGCCAAACGATTCGAGATTGGCTCCAACTTGGTGTTTCAGAAATATGTGCAAACAATTACGTGCTTCAGAGAACGAGACCGAGCGAAGGAGATCTTCTCTACCCTTCTGGATCCAGATCCGTCTGTCTGCCCGTCTGTGTGTATTTTTTCTCTGATTTTCGTCAATTAGAATGAGCGGCTGGGCAGAGCGCGCTCCTTAAAGGAAGCTGTGAATGTGCGAAGATTTCTTTTGTACAAGTATATATATTCCTGGCTTGGCCCCGTCCTCGGCCTGGGCTTCTTTCTTTTTTTGGGAAGCCCTGAAACCATCAACGGCAGCTAAAATTAATATACCCGCGATAACTCAACATCAACATCATGCCGGGGCCATGGAGATGGTGATATGCACTGAAAGCGAAGGTTTGGTTCGATCAATAAATTGGGTAAAACTAAAAACAAAAAAAAACAATTTTGTATATAAATTATAAAACAAATATATATATATATATAAAACAAATATTTTTGTAGTTTTTACGAGAACGTAAATCTCAAAATACATTCAAGCAACTTAGTTAGCGCCCGAAGTATTGCGAGTCCTTCAAATCGGATTGTTATTTAAACATTGTTTAGCTAATTTATTAATATTCTGTGGGCATTTTATTATTGA
>JAEIIJ010013392.1:0-18419 GCA_018904815.1 Drosophila ogumai | reverse complement strand
TATATATAATTTCAATATCACAAATTATTATTATTTATTCTTTTATTTTCTCTGTTTCTTTATTTATTTTAATCAACTCTTTCCTTCTGATAACTAAAACCAAAACCTTTTTTTTTCCTAAATAGAAATTAAAAATCTAGCAACTAAAAAAATAAAAAAA
The DNA here is from genome assembly GCA_018904815.1 of Drosophila ogumai. Taxonomy (NCBI): domain Eukaryota; kingdom Metazoa; phylum Arthropoda; class Insecta; order Diptera; family Drosophilidae; genus Drosophila; species Drosophila ogumai. Next base: position 18,259 of record JAEIIJ010013392.1, on the reverse strand, counting down.
AAAACAAAAGGAAAGTCTGACAAAATAAAACACAAATTAAAATTACTCGAAATTCTAAATTAAACTTCGGAAATCGAAAGCGCTGCGGCAACAAACCTTTGGAAAACCCTTCCGAAAAAAATAAAAAACCAAATGCAAGTTAAGATAACCAAATAAAACTCACTGAGTAACCGGAAATGAATCTGAAACAGTGAACGAAGTGTGGCATAATTTTCGGTGTGCCTCGAAGCGTAGTGACCAGAAATGTAGCGAGCCGCGCGGCTGTGCCTAAAATGAAGTAAAATGAATTCCTTGGCCGCAAAAAAGGAGTTGAAAGATGAAAAATGTGCGATTAGTGACCCCTGGCCCCCGATTAGCCCCGTCCCGTCCCCGTTGACCGCAGCGCTAGAGTGAATTGTGTCCGTCTTTCCCCTGGCCCAAAACGAAAAATATTCCCCCCGAGAAAAAAGAAAGAAACCGGAGAAATGCTACGCCCTCATCCGAAACCGAATCCGCATCACCAGCGATCGAAGCTGACTATGGCCGCGGACTGTTACCACCCGCTCCTGGCAGCGGTACAGTCCCGCTCCTCCTCCGCCAGAGGAGCTGCCAGCCGTCAACGTTGAACACGCAGGCCTCTGAAGCGGCTTCATCCGCACTCGCCACTGGCATTGTAACTTAAATTAAGGGTAAAATATCGCAAATGGTATTGGTGCAAAAAAAAAAAGAACAAACCAAACAAGATACAATATCTATGAACATTTCACAAAAAATTGAAGAGAACATTAAAAAAAATCAATTCATTTTTTAAATAAAAATAAAAAAAAAACAAACTTGAAGTTAGGGCAGTCAAGAGCTCAGATAAAATATAGTGAAGCTGCAAGCTTATTCGTTTTTAAACATTTTACAAATTCCGTAATTATTTTTATCAAATTAATTAATTGCTAAATTTTAGCTTTTAGCTTAATAGATATTTTAATTCCAAAATTATTCTCAATTAATAGTATATATATTTTAATTGGTAAAATTCGCAAAGCATTAAATTGACCAGTACTAAATTATTATTATTTCATATTTTATGAATTAAAATTGTTTCCGTCTCTGAATTGTTTTCTTTATTACCTCTTGCAGCTTGTTACTTGGAAACCCAGCCCCCACTCTTATAAATATTAATCTCATAAAATAACACAATAGCTCGCAGTTCTCCAGAAACTTCTTAGCTTGATCTTCTCTTTATCACTTTTGTTAGGCAGAATCTTGAAGACTTAGGGCTTGTGAACTCTCCCATTATTTTCCACAACCATTTCAGCTTACCATCTGAAAAATTCGACCAGATTACTAATCACACACTTACGTTGCGCCCTGTGCCATCGTCTGCTTTTTACTTGCAGGTTACACCATATCGAGAAGTTATCCAATGAGAAAGCCGCTTAAATTTTGGTAAGTCTTTGCCCGTTTATCCCCTAGCTTTAAGTCCGACGGCCAGTCTTGGTCTAATGAAACGCCTTTGTGCTCGAGTGGACTTCATTTTTTAATTAGAAAGTCAACACACTCGCACACTCAGAGCGGGCGGGCCGGGGTCCGAGTATCCTTAATCGAAAAGTGCTGCCATATGGAGAGGCGCCTTTGTGAGCGCCAGGACCAGGACCTGCCGCTCTGTGCTCGGCTCGTCTGTGTTTGCTTTTGTTTATTTGTGTGCTACTTAAGATGAAATGGCAAAGAAAACTGACAGAGATGGTTGTTGGGTTATTAGGAGCAGGCGGTGCCTGGCCCGTGTCCGTTTCAATTTCTCCCGCCAGGCCAGCCCCTCACGCAGACATTTTCTTTGAGTTTCCCCAAACCCTCCTGGGAGAAGATAAAAAAGGAAAACAAACAGAGGCGTCTGAGCTAGAAGAAGGCGGCTGCAAGCGTGTAGGGAGAGCAGTGCAGCGGCGGAAACGGAAATTGCTGAAGTTGCATGTGTGTGCCGAGTCCCGTACGATGCCAGCGTGTGCGTGAGTGTGGGTGTAATGATGCGCCGTGTTATCCTTTTGCTGACAGCAGACGCCGCTAGTTGCTGCGTTGTTGGATTTACAAGCAGGCTGCAATTATTTTCAGCTTAAGCGACAAAATAGAAGGAAGCCAGTCTTAAGCATTTCCCATTTCCCAGCCTCGTTATTATCCAGCTCGATGCCGTGCAAATGAGTTTGCTGCTGTTTTTACTTGTTATTACCAACTTCTGTGCTGCCTGTTTTGTTTTTTTTTCTCCCCCATTCCAACACATTTTTCCCGCACCGCCCCTTTTGCGTTCCGTTTATTTCAAGAACTTTGGCCTTACGGCTTGAGTTGCTCATGTGGAGCGATCCCAACCCCAAGCTCCTTTGCCCGCCAGTTTTCTTTTCAGTGCTCTTGTGCCGGCATAAGTAAGTGCAACTAAGGCTACTTATAAAAAATGCAAAATTAAAGTTGACTTCTAGGCGTACAATGCCCAGCCAATCCTTGCACTGAAGGAAAACCTTTTCGGGGATCTATTTTAATATTTTTATTTTATTTTTAGGTAACAATACAATTAAGTTAAATATTTATCTAAAGTTTAGCAAACAAACAACTGTTAAAATATAAAATGTTTCAACTAGTTTATATTCTTTAAGATGTTAATCAATCATCCATTATTGATTAACCATTCTTAACTTAAGTTGAGAGCCACTCCTCTAAAGAAAAGCTTACATATTTCAAAATTTAGAAGTTATTTTATAAGTTTACAATAAGTAAATCTTGCTCCATTAAAAATATATAATTACTTAAACTCAAATAGTTAAGAAGAATCTATAAATAATATTCTAAAACAATTAAAAGCAAATCAAACTACAAGAAGTAAATGATTTAGTCTTTATAAAAATGTAAGCCTTCACGAATAACCAAAGTTCTTGAAAATTTTCATTGTGTGCATTTCCACCTCCCTTTTTCCTCCTCCCCTGCCAAGTCTTTGGCCAAGTTGCTTGTTTTGTTTCGTTCGCTACCCCAAGAAAGTTTTACTGCGAGCCACACGAAATATTTAGCACATTGTGCGGAACTTTGGCCAGCATCCAGGTGGAAATGTCATGTAGAAAGTTTCGGGCTTTGGAACTTGGGAGCCCAGAGTGTGGACCTTTCGCCATGCACGGCCAACTCCTCTGATGGTCGGCCGGAAATCGTTTTAAGAACGGAAGTGAAAATTTCTACCATGCAGCTGAGCGCAACCATCTAAATATACATCTATACATCTAACGTCCAGTCCGCTGCTGGCCCTCGAATAATCTCTTATTGAAGCCGAACAATAACTACGTACGTAGTCGGGCCGGGGAAGGGGTGGCTTAGTACAGGGGGCAGAACGAAACGCAAATTCATTCAATTGCAAAAAGAAAATTACCCCAAAACGCGACGGCACAGAAGCAGAAAGAGACAGAGACATGAGTGCGGCAACAAGTCGCGATGATTATCTGGAATTAAATAAAGCACACACTCGCCTCGCCGCATATATAGTATATTCCGATTCCGATGCCGATGCCGATGTCGAGCTATATGCGACTTGGGCCGGCCAATGGCAGAGCGCTCACTTGAGCACCGTCCAAAGTTGCACGCCTCGCTGAGCAAATGTCGCGGCTCCATCCGCTGACCCCACTCCCCACTGCCACCCACCACCCCCACTGGGGGCCCTCCGCCCCCGTCCAGTCGAAACAAGAGCAGTCTACTCGGTTCCGTTCTATTCCGTTTCGAGCGCTGGAAATTAAGTCCGCAAATGACTTGTAGAATATCAACACATGTCCAGTCGACAATACCTTAATTTTGCTAAGGGTTGATGCATTTACACAATCGGAATGCACAAAAATTAGTTAAAAGAAAAATATTAAATAAAACGTTTCTTAAAAACCTAATTCAGATAATAAGCACAAGTTAGAACACCAAATAAAGAAATTAAAATTGCTTCTAATCGAATAAATATTTTAATAATTATCAGAAAGTTAGTTGATAAAAGTTAAATATTTTAAAGTGATTAAATATTGATTAATATTGTTTTATATTTAATAGATCCCCTTTATCAATCATAAATAGTATTTTTTATTTACTTAATTTATATGAATCCCAGTTTACATTCCCTTTCAAATACCCTTAGAGCCCAGAGTAACCTAAATTCGTGGTGCTGGCGAGACACTTGATCTGTCTTGTTTTTTGTGTCGCCTATTTCGGGCATGGACAAACTATTGCAACAGATCAGCGGTCGAGCAGCAGCCAGGCGAGCAACAAGATAATCAAGTGTAATTTATTTCGTATTTGGTGCGCGCCATGCATGAGTACGACTACGAGTACGAGTACCACGACAAGTGCGAGCACACGAGCATCTGTGCGATGCCATCTAGGCATGGGCACGGGCATCTGGTATCTGGTATCGAGTATCTAGAGAGGAACACACACTCACACACACGCGAGGAGACACCCATTCGCGATGGACTTACATAAACAAGCAGGCGAATCAAGCCTCAGCCCAGCCCAACCCCCAAAAAGTGGACCGGATGCACGAGCACTTGGCGTGAGGCGGGCGGCGATCTGGTCTGAGTCGATCTGCTCTGGTGTCGCGTCTCGCATGGCGGAATCATTCAAGCATCCCTGCACCGGGTTCTAGCCCGATCTAGCTCTATTCGGTGCTATCTCGATCGTTGCACTGGTCATGCCAAGGCTTTAAGCTACACTGAAACTTATCTGAGACCCCGAAAACCTATTAACTAATTCAAACATGTTCTTGGAAATCATAGTTAATCTTTTTTAACACTTTTAATCGAATTCATTATTTCATTCTGTGCAGTATTTATTTGTCCAGTGTAAGCGGAAGCTCAATGGTCTCATTTCCATCGATAGCCGCTTTCCACTTTCCCACGTGCTCCGGTCCACAACAAGTGGTCGAGACACACCCTCATCCCCTGCCCATGCCTCAAACCATTCCCCCCCAATACCACTTCGCCCCGGCATGTAGCACGCACCAAAGAGGCAGCACAAATACGTATTAAAACGTTAATAATATGCGAGGGCCAACAACTCATGACAGCCTCAGCCCGCGAAAGTTGGCGGGTGCGATGAAAAGCCACAGACAGAGCAGCCCGACCGGCCAGGTAAAGGTGCCGGTGCCGGTAACGGTGACGGTGCCGGTGCTGGTGCCAGTGCCAGTGCCTGTCCAGCGCAAATCTTTCAAGAGTAGTTCCGCTTTTTTGTTGTTTCGGAGTCACGGCGACACTTCCGCCGGCGGGTGAGCCGCGTTGGTGCGGATGGAGGGACGCACAGAGCCAGAGACAGAATCAGAGGTGCAGGTGGAGGTGAAAGGGCTTGTGTCACCAAGAACTCTGCAGACCGCGCACCTGAGCTGCTGCTCCTCCCCGGCCACGCAGTGATTTCGGCCCTCTGATTATCTTCATATTGTTTACAATTAAAACAATGACAGCCCGCCGAGGGGAGGAGGCGTTAAATGTGCGGCACAGACCAAGTTGAGGCCTCGCCAGTTCCCTTTCCCCCACCTCCAACCACCGACCACCGACCACCGACTACTGACTACCGACTACCGACTTTCGGTAATTACTTTCGGGCCGGGCGGAAGTGTTCACCATTTTGTTTGTTTGTTGTTTCCTCGACTTTATTTCTTACTGCGTATTGGCCGGCAGCGTAGCCGTAATAATAATGCACAAAGTTTCTGGGGGCTGGGTCCAAAGTTTCGTTTCGTTCTGCCAGTTGAGCAGACTCAATGTGAGTTGTTCCGGGGAACGGAAGGGGATGGGGTACCTACCGAGTATAGGTTTGGGCTTGGGTCTGAGCAGTGGGTGTATTTCTTTGCGCTTCCATAAGCAGCGAATCGTTATTTTTCTATATTCTCCGGTGAGAGAGAGACGGAGAATTGATTTCGCTGCGCTTCGCATTTGTTGACTTGACAGAGACTTTGTGACTAAGTAGGGGAACTCTCTTACTAAATGGGAAGACTCTCATTGGCCCGTCTTCTTGGAGGAACCTCCTCTTTTTCTAGAACACAGCCAGAAAGGTGACTTGACCCTTCACTCTATTAAGAAAAATGATCGTTTTTATTGGCTGTCTTGTCTTTGGAAGAAGGTTCTTTCATTTTTAGTTGTTCCATCTGCTAAAAGAGGTAGATACTTAGCTGACGAACAGATATACTTTTCATTGGCTTTTCCTTCACCAGAACCTCCCTATACCCTGCGACCACAGAAAGTTTGACCAGGCCGAGGCTGTAATCAATAAATCACTTCAAGGTTTTCTTAATTAAAACTTTTCCCTTGCATCAAACCACAAAAAGACTTCGTTCGCTCGTCGGAACATACTTGCAGAATAAACTTTTTACACAATCTATGGGAAAAAAGGACAAAAAATTGATTAACTGCCGGACGACCACAAAAAACAAGTAAAGTATAAAGAGTACACGAGGACATCGGCTAAGGACGCACACAAGCCGAGTTCCTAACCCTTTCCAATAAGAAAAAGTTTCGACTTGAGCAAGAAAAGTGCAAGCCGAAGAAGACACACCAATAAGGGGCGGGCGGAGTCGAAACTATGGCCGGCAAAAGCGGAAAACTATTAAGCGCTTAAGTCAGCCGGAAAATGAGACAAAATAGTTGGCCAACTAAGCTCGGGCTGAGACCGAAGTTGAGGAATATGCAAGCCATTAATTAAGGGTTGCGGCACAAGTCCTTGGGACGGGGGCGCCGAAAAGGACATTCGAAATCGCTTCAGACTAATTGGCAAGCGCGAAAGGAACAATACAAAAGAAAGAGCCAAGCGAAAGAAAAAAGGGAAAAAGTTGAAAAGCCTGGAAAATATTTCTTAAGCGACCGCAAAAGGCGAGCGAAAGGAAAAATGTGAAAAATCAAAAGAAGCGCCAACCCCACTTGACATTTCAGCAGGTTAAGCCCCTTGGCCCGGGACCCGGTAACAGTTTCTTGTGGCACTTCTTGGCCGTAAAATATTTACCCAGTGTAAACAATGCCAGCCGAGGTATCCGGCTCAGGGGGACGTGGCGCAAGGCGACTACAAGCAACCTTTTGTCACTACCAAATCTCTGCTGGCCATGAAAACTTGGCTATTGACATAATTGTGGGCGGCAGCGGTGGGCCCGGGTGGCCAGAACTCCGAACCCAAGTCACACTCAAGGCGTTGCCGGCAGACACTTGAAGGCGGTGCTGCCCCCCGCAAAAACGAAGACGAATCCACCCTCAATTGAATGTCAAGGGTCCTGGCAAGACGCCGCCCGGCTTACCCTCTTGGCCAATTTGGCGCCCACCCCTCGGCCGACATGGGTTTAAGTTGCAGTTACAGTTAAACTTTCATTTACATGCTCGTTACGAGTTGTTGCCGCAAATTAGCCAGGCCCTTTGTTCTGCGAGACGCTTCTGATTAGCCCTAGATGGCTTTCTTATTGGCACTTCCGGGCGAAACTTTGCGGAGCATACTTTCGGGCCGCCGGCACTGGGAGTTGGGAAGGATGGATGGACTTGGCCAGCGGTATCTTATCGGAAACGGATCCATTCGGTCCTTGATAAACCTCGACTGTCGCCGGTGTCTCTATCTAATCGATGGCGCGCGCTTTTAGTTAAATTATTGACTCGACCCGTTTGCCTAGGCACTTTTATTTGCTTCAAGTACTATTCGGATTTATCAGCACCATCTATATACGCATATATCTGTATCTACGCCAGTATCAGTATCTATAAATGCGAGTGCGGTTTACCCTTAAAGCAAACAATCGAAGCTCTGCTCAGCTCTAGTCCCGTGCAAATAGAGCGCGAGTATATTTGTTTGCATTTCGGTTGTGGCCCAATCTTATCGGCCGCCGGAAGAGGAGGAAGGGGTTAATCGCTGGAGGAGGCTGGAGAGGGGGTAGGTGAAACTACTGGCTTGTGGGAGACTTGTCCCGAGGAGGGAGTGGGAATGCACATTAATGCACTTTAGCTGGCAGTCTAATTTATGTGCGACCTGTTACTTTCCTCCCGCCACCTTCTTCCGCCAGTCAGTTAACGAATTAAACGCTCTGCTTCCGCTCCGAATAGGTCCAATCAGCCCTGGGCCCGAACCACCCTCCTGGCAACCACCGACCAGGTAACCCACCCCTCTGCTTCCTTCCTGTCCTTTTCCCAACTCGGTTCCCACCGAAATAGGCCTAGACGGCGGCCCTTCTGCGGAATTTCCCGTTTATTGGTTTCTTTCCGGATATTGTTATGTTCGGCTGCGAACGCCTTTTCCTTCCGCCGCTCGACGCCTTCGAATTACCACCCGAACCCTTGGACTTGCCTCGAAAAGTGCAAAATGATTGCGGTTTCGTGTTGCCTCCGCTGCCTCCTCCTCCCCCTCAGGTGGGCTCACTCCCAACCCTTCTCTCCTAATGTCAAGGCGACACGCAAACTAAAATTGTTGCTGTCGCTTTTTTACTTGGGAACCCCTTTAGCGTTCCTCCCAATTGGTTAATGGTGTTCGCTTCTTGATCGTTCCCATACCTCACAGTTTTACAGTCACTTTTTGGTTATTTAAATAAAGTAGCATTGCAATTTGTTTTATAATTTGTTAATATTTTGAAGATCTTAGAAACCTTATCTTATTTCTTTTATTTTATGTATTTTCACCTTATCTCCTGAAATGTAAAAATCAGAGCAATATCAACAAGGCTTTTCTTTTGTATTCACACTCATTAAAAATATATTTAAAAATTTAATTAAAAAAACTAGAGAGCTAAGCGATCGTCGTTCATTTATTCGATAGCTTATGATGTTCAGTCAAGGACAAAGTCGAGATACAAGTTCAGTTCAAGACGACCACCGCAACTCGCAACATGTTGTCATTTAACGATTAAGCTAAATTTTAGTCAACTTCTTAAAATATTCCACAAGATCCGTTGTCCGCAATATCACTTAAGGGTCTACGGGTGGTCACTCCTCTTCTAACTCTAATTAAATCGGTGGCTGTCCGCCGGACACCTGGCTATTTGGTGAGGTTCTTGCGCTGCTCGGTGGCATCCTTCTCGTTCAGGTGGATCACTCGGCGGCCAAAGCGGGCCGTCAGCTTGGAGAAGAAGCCCACCCGGGACGCTGGCTTGGTGTCATCAGCAGACAGTGGCGGCGTCTGGTAGTGGTCGTCCTCTCCCGGAGCTCCGCTCCCAGTGCCGGCTCCTCGCTTTCCATTGCGCCCCTGGCCAAAGTGGAAGGTGGATCGGACAGCGTTTTGTCGGGTGAAGGGTTTGTCGGAGGGTCTTTCGGTCCCGGCAGCTCCATTAAGCCGATCCAACAGCCGCCCGCCAATGGCCGGTGACTTGGGCACCAGGAGGGGAGAGCCGGGCACCGGCTCCGCCTTCTCGTACAGCGTGGTGGGCCTTCTGGAGATCCCTTGAGCAGTGCCCGGGGTTTGGGAGCCGGAGTACTGGTAGCGCGACGGAGTGTTGGTAAGCTTCTGAGTCTGGGCCAGCTGTCGCTGGGCACTCAGCAAAGTGGGCTTCACATCCACCGTGGCACCTGACCGCTTGGTCTGGCTCGTTGGCTCTGGTCGTCCTTGGCTACTCGAAAAACCAGTGGCCTTGCGGGCGGGTGTACGGCGGGTAGGCTTGGCCGGCGGACCCGCCGGGGGCGTTGAGGTGGGCGTGGTGAGGCCGTTCGTCAGGCGAGGCGCTATTGGGCGACTAGTTTGGGCTTGGGTGGCCGGCGGACTATTGTCCATCGCCAGGGTCACCTGAGCAATGGTCACAGTAGGAGTGGTGATCGAGGGCGGTGGCAGGCCGGTCTGTGGAGTACTGCTCACATCACCCGAAGATCGCGCGTGCCGCTGCGAGTAGCGCGGCTTGGCCACGTCGAGGAGCATGTAGGTGCAGTAGATGTCGTCGAAGAGCTGCCCCTTCACCGACTTGACCACGTCGCGTTGCTTGTGGCCCATGGATACCAGCACGTCGTAGCGATTGGGGTCCTGCAGGTCCAGCGGCTTCTCCCGATACACACGCAGGCGGTCGCTCTCGTCGTGGCCCAGGTTGATCCACTTGTCCGACATGACGGCCGACAGGGATGTGCGCTTGGCGGGATTCAGGACCAGGAACTTGCGCATCAGGTTCTCGCAGTCCATGGAGATGTAGTAGGGCACGCGATACTTGCCCCGCAAGACGCGGTCGCGCAGCTCCTTCAGAGTGCCTCCATCGAAGGGCAGGGATCCGGAGACCAAGGTGTACAGCACCACGCCCAGCGACCAGGCGTCCACCTCCGGCCCAGCGTACTTCCGACCCATGAAGAGCTCCGGGGCAGCATATGGGGGACTGCCGCAGAACGTCTCCATGTGAGCGTTCGGATCGAAGGTGTTGCCGAAGCCAAAGTCCGCGATCTTGATGTTCAGATGCTGGTCGAGCAGCAGGTTCTCCGCCTTGAGGTCACGGTGCACCACAAACTTGCTGTGGCAGTACTGAATCGCCGAGACCAGCTGCCGGAAGATCACACGGGCGTCGCGCTCGCGCATCCGCCCGTTCTTCACCAGATGATCGAAGAGCTCACCCCGACTGGCGTACTCCATCACCAGGTACAGCGTACGCTCGGATTCGATCACCTGGAAGAGGCGAATGATGTTCGGGTGGTTCAACAGCTTCATAATCTTGACCTCGCGGTACAGCTTCTGGCGGGCGCTAGTGTTTAGCTGCGTCTTGTCGATCACCTTGATGGCCACCTCCCGGCCGGTGGGTACATGCAGCGCCAGCTTTACCTTGGCGAAGTTGCCCTTGCCCAGCGTCTTCAGGATCTTGTACACCCCGTTGCCGTTGCCGTTCACGTACGACTGGAACTTGAGCTCTGCGGTGCCCCCATCGGTGGCATCCTTGCCAGCGGGTGTCGCAGAGGCAATTGCGGACGTGGCAGTTGCTACCGTTGGTGTTGCAGGTTGAGCTACGGCGCCGGTGGTCATGATGGTACCCGGCGCGTTAGTAAGGTCCGGTTCGTTCTCCTTGTCAGCAGATTTGTATATGTTTGCTGATATCATCGCTTCGGGATCTGCTGCAATTTTTTCGATTCCTGGCACTGCTTTCGTCGCACTCTCGGTAGTCGAAGTAAAATCTAGAGCTCCCAAGCTATTTTCTAGTGACATTTTTGAATTCGAGTGCTCAGTCGAAGGTTGCTTGGTTGGATTATTCTTTGGGATCTCCGTGTGTGCCGGGCACGCGTCGATCGCTGGAAACTGGTGCCTCCCCTCAAGGTGAAACGACTCGCTCTCCGTCAGTCATCCGTCATGGGTGTTGTGGTGTTGTTTGCACATCTGCTCGATTTCGACACCCTTCGAGCTTTAAGATAAGACCGGAGTTTCAACCCTCAGCCACCCCGGTTTCCGTGCATGGCTGATAAGCGGCTCCTGTCGTCCTGCTCCTTGCGCCAGGATCACTTTGTCTCGACCCCCGACCGCATGAGTTGGAATTCCTTTCAGGAGGCGCTATCACCAACCCCCTGCTTGGCGTGGCACGAGCCCTTTGTGATCCTTTGCTCCGATCGTGTGCCCCTGTTTCGTCCTTGTTTGCTAGTTGGCGAGGATACGTCCCAGCTGGTGTTCGGTTTCCTTCTTCATCGGCAAGAGCAAGCAGCTGCCTTCTGCGGGCAAAAGAGAAAAGAGAGTGTTTGGATGAGAGGTTGCTGCCATTTCAATTGGAAATTCGTATTTTAGAGGTCTCAAGGGAAACCATTGGGAGAGTAATGGGGCGGCATATATGATTCTCTAACCAACAATTAACTACATAAGGGAAAATCTTTACAGGCACTAAAGACTTTGTTAATTTAATGTTATGACTAAATGTAAAGTTTTTAATTCCGATCAGGGAGATGGTTTCGGAATCAAAAAAAGTAATATTTGTTGTTTTTTAATGATCATGATCAACTCCAACTAAATAAATGACATTTTTTTTATAAAGAAAACAAGAAATACATTTATCAATTCCATGATTAAATGAATGAATACAAATAACATATTCTTTAAATCATTTAAAATTTTTTTTTTATATTTCCAAAATTAATTGTTTGACAATCGTTTATTTGTATAAATAACCCATTAAATATTAAAAAATTAGTATTCGGGTTTTATTGTTTAACGTTTTCCCTTTTTGTTGTATAGTTAATTAAGCAAGGTTGTCCATATTTTGTATTATTATTTAATAAATATAAACATAAAACAGCTCTTTCGAAATATAGTAAATATTTTAATGAGACATAAATATCACAAATTTTCGCCACACCTTGGCCCACGGTGCAATAAGTGATTTGCTTTGTCCCCGAACCCTCTCGGATATTTTCCCTTTGGCCGAATAAAAACTAATCTTTCCCTTTGTGCCGAGTCATTTTCCTTGCTTCTCTCTGTTCTTCCCATTTTTTGCATGTCCTGACGATCTCTACCTACAAATACACACACACAGAAACTCACCTATTAGGGAACTACCCTAATGGTTTCTACCTACCTCTACCCGGACTCTGACAAAAAAATACAACTACAACTACAAAGGAACGGGTCCTTAATCTGCCTTTTCTTTTCTCCCGAACGTTCGTTCGATGTCGTTTCTCTCTGCCTTTGCCTGTGCCTTTGGGTTCGTGTAACAATTTCAGGTTTGCCTGCCTGCACTCCTTTGCATGAGTGTGTGCGTGTGTGTCCTTGATCCTTGCCTGACTTGTTGTTTTGCTGGCTGTCGTCATCCCTCGTCTCCTTTAGCTGTCGCTCTTCGCTTCCTTTTTCTGCTCCTTGCCTTGCCTGTGTGCGTATGTATGTATGCTTGGATGTGTGTTGTGAAATAATTCAATTGCAGCTGCCACTTTTGGTCTTTGTGTTTATTACTTTTGCCTGCTCTTCTTGCTGCGCTTCTCTTTCCATTCCCTTCCAGCTTCGTTCCTCTGGCTCTATTGCACAATTAATAACAACAACAAGGCAGCGCTGTGTGTGGAAATTCGCCACAACAACAAGTACACACAGCTCTTAGTTCTGGGAAATCGTGATCTCGGTGATCTCTTAGTTGGGTTTTAATCGCTCCCCTTGCTCCCCCCTGCGACAAGTTCAATGCACCCCACCTAGGGGTCACCCCCCACTGCCTCCCCACTTTCCAACGCCCCTCGCTCTCTGCGTTTTCCCAAGACACCAACAAATAACACATGGAAACATATGCGGGTCTCCCGTCCCTTGTTCCCCCTTTTGTATCTCTATCCGCGAGATCTTCGGCTCTTCCTCTTCTCTCCTTCTGCTTCTTCTCCTGTTTCTTTTGCTTTGTCTGCGCCTTTGGCCTGCTTCTTCTATTTTGATTCTGGCTCTCTGGCCTTTCTTGAACCCCACTCTCCCGCCTCTTCCTCCAAAACTTCTTGCTGCGCTGAGTCATCATCGGCGACTTTGGGGACATTCAGGCGCCGCCAGTCTGCAAGTCCATTGTCCCGCTGGACTTCCCACACACGCCTGGCTATATACACACAAACACACTTGCTGACCTTATTACTTCTGGCAGATTCCCCGCGGAATCGAAACCATTAAGAAGACGCCCCCTTGAAGACACACTGAATCTCCCCGGGGATCGGAGCTGGTGGACGCTTATCGAACAAATAGAAACTGCGTGCCCAGTTAATTACACACTTTACTCACAATCAAAAACGAATTAGCGTTAATCCAGAAAGCAGAAACCAGACCACAGAAAGCCGCGTCCAATGTATCTGAAGAGTGAGAGCGAACTGCCGGATACGTATCTTTTTCGTCGAACGCACTGAAGCCAATCCCGAAGACAGGTCTTGAAGCGTCTCAGACGAGCTGTTGCGAGAGCACGAGAGCGGAGAGCATCTTTTTCAGCATTTCCTTCTTCTTGCGCTCTTCTTCATGCTCACTCTGCTCTTCCTCCATTACCTGCTCTTCCTTCGCTCTTGCGCTTACTCTTCCACTTATCCACTCATTCGCCGCTGAAGGTCGTTTCCTTGAGCACTTCTTGCCGCCTGACGTCACCACCGCGAAGGGGAGGGAAAAACACTTCGCCTTCTTCTTCTTCGCCTCATTGTGGTTCGTGTCTTTGCGGCGAATTTGCCGGCGAACTTTGCTCGCCTTTGTTGTAGTTTGTCTTCGTCTTCGGCTGCCTTCGGCCCTGGTGTGGGTTTTCTTGCGGTGGTGTTCGTACTGGCGGACTCGCCATTCGTCACTAGTGTGGGAGCAGCCGATGGCCATGTCTGTCTGGGTTTTATTGCTATATTGGTGTGTGCACCAATAAGAATCGGCCAGTGGCAACCCGAACCCCCTGCCCACCCCCGCCGCCGTTCGTTAGGGAATGATTAAAAAGTCGCCACAACAAATAATAATAATAAAGTGCATTTCTTTTGGGCCGGCAAATATCTTTCTGGCTTTCATTTGGCATCTGGCATCAAAAAAGAGAAAAAGTCACAATGACAAAGTAGGCGACAAGGCGAGGGATAGAGACGCTGGTGATTGTAATAACAGTTTCTGTGATTCCTCCTCGAATCCCGATCCATTCCGTTCCCTCCTTGAAGGCAGGCCGTAATTAAAAAGCTTTCGGACATCCTTTAAGCCGGGCGCAGAGGCAGATGAGCGTTATCCTTTTGGCTTTGAGATTGAAAATGGAAAGTAATGGCCTACGACAAATAAATAATAAAAAAGCATTGCAAATACTTGAAGCAAACGGGTACAAAAGTGTTTAAAATATGATGGAAAATAATTATTTTCTTTTTGGATTCATGGAAAATAATTTGGAATCATTTTCAGTTTAAATTCAGATACGGTAACATTTTAGGGGCGTCCATGACTTTAGATTGAGATAAAGGAGTTCACAATTCTTGCCTTCACTTAACAAAATTAAACATTGAGAAAAAGAGGAAACAATGTCTATACATTTCTTATTTTTAAGGCTTTGAAAGAGATTGCTTTTTAATTGTAAACTTAAATAAACCTCTACAAATCATAGCTTATCTAAAAATATTTAAGAAAGTAGACACAACTAATTAGTATCTACATATTTCTTCTGTAATCAAGATACTTTTCGTTTTCAGCTGTATTTTTAGTAAGAATTTTTCTAGAAATTCTTGTCAATGAATTGAGGCATTCAAGTAACTTTATGTTATTCAGCTTGAAGCTTATTTGCATATTAACGAGCTGAAGAAGCCAAGACAAATAGGCCAAAGTGGCATGTTAATAGCTAAGCGGGTAATTCGGCATACGGCTGATAAGGCTGAGGGCTTCGGGAAAAGTATCTGCCAGATACACGTGGCACGCACAGCACCAGCTGACGCCCTGGAAATGGTCGGAGAAAAATAATGCAATTCAGGCCGACAAATCACAGTTGGCCACAAAAGGACACGCGCCACCTGATCGGGATGCAATATCCACTAGAAATATTGCCAGCCATTTCTTCGGCAATATTTGATCGTGCTGAATGCGGAAAAAACAGATTGCAACTGCAGCTGACTTCGGATCGTGGACAAAGGATCTGCGGCAGACAAAGCAGCCACAGGATATGCGATACAGCCACTTCTGCACATTGCCCCGATGAGTTATGGACGCCAGAGATCACAGAGCCAGAGAAGAACAGCATCTTGACAGACGAATGCGGGTGCATATCGATTTCCACACCGAGTTCGAGGGCAGGCAGGAGTGACTCCTTGGGCCCAGTGATCTGCATTTTTGCGTCCGTCTTGCCGCATCGCGAAAGGTGCAAAATGCAGGACGAACGTGCCGCAAATTGTGTGCTCCGACTTAGGGATTTAATTGGGTTTACTCAGACGCCGCTGCTGCTGCTTCGGCTGCTGCTCCAGTGTCGATATTCAATAATATACATAAGTCCCGCAGCACAGCTGCCACTCGGCTAAATACACAAATTAACCCGTTCAAACAACGCTTCCTTGGAAAGTGTCAAATGCAACCTCCGATCAAGGACCAAACAAAGGACGGCCAAATGAGGAAAATGAAATGCATTGTACATCTCAGACGACAATAAAAGCAGGAATCACAATTTTCAGCTGTCTGGCGATGGAAACGTGGGGGAAAATTCTGTGATTTTCATCAAGAAAACGCCTGATTTTCTCACAGTTTTCCCGGGGCATTCTCGCCAATCATTTGTCGGCCACTTCAGCCCTTTTGGCTGTCGTGGCAAATCCTTTGCACTTACTTTGCATCGCAGGACATTCGTTCGTTCCTTCATTCATCCATTCTTCATTCATCCCCGGACCCGCTTTCCCGCTACCTGCCTTTTGTCAAAGAGTTTTCCCTTCGATTCGCCTCGGTTTTGTTATATTTTTGCATAGTTTTTTCGGCTTTGTTCCTTCCCGGGAACGGGGAAAGCACTGCTTAGGGATAAACAATATTAGCTGACTGAAGGATTTGCATTCCACACGGCATTGTTTCGACCTCGGCCCGAAGAATTGTCAATAATATTTTGCCCATGCGGCAGTTTTGCCCCTCTCTCCCCCGCTCCTTTCACTTCCCTCTTGTCCTGGCAATGCGACACTTCTGCCCACATGCGGAATAGATAATGATGGAACTAATCCTCGCCTCTCACCAGAGCCTCGACGGCATGGCTCGACTTGGCTTGGCACGGATTGGCCTAATTGAAAAGCAGCGGCAACAACAGAAACGGGGCCCAGAAGCAGACACTGAATGCATTTCGGCGGCGCAATTCAGAAATCTGAATTCTGCATAATGCAAGTGCATCATCTCATCTGTGCCCGAGGCTACACGTAGAGAAATTTTTATAAAAGTATTGGGGTTATGTGAAGAAATTTTTGTTTTAGGAATTCAAGAGTTTATTGTTAATTTATTTGGAACTTTTCTTCAACCATTTCTAATGTAAATATATATTTATTTTCACTTGGATGACTTCACTAATTCTGAGAGAATTTTCTTATTTTTTAATAAATATATTTGCCTTTAGTTTTCTCAGTGCTTGTAGGCCCTATTTAGGCGGCGACAGGGGGCAGCTTATTAGCGAAGATTGTCAGTCAGCCGCCGCACAACAACGGCAGCAACAACAGAAATTGATTACCAAATGTGCAGGGCTTTCGAGTGGCTTTTGGAGGCTGGCGCCAGGAGGTGGCTGAGGGGCGTAGGCCGGATAGGCGGGCTAATAAGCACAAAAATCTACATAGAGCAGCAATTCCTTTTAATTGAAAATCTCTCTCTCTCATGTATGAGTGTGTGAGCTGCTTCCCATTTACCAATTTTTCCTCTTATTTTTTGCTGTTTCCATTTTTGCAATTTCTTTGCGGCTGCAGTGCGTTTAGTTGATAGCGAGGAGAGGCGTGGCTACAGCTCCAAATGCATTCGATATTGCATTTTTTTCTCCAGCAACATGCAAGGATAATAAGGACTTTAGCCAGCTTGCGACTTTTTGTGTTTATTTTCCTTGTTTCTGTTGGTGATTTTTTTTTTTTTGTTTTTGTTTTGTTTTTTGACTGATTGACTTGCGAAGCGTCCGCTTAACCATTGCTGCTACTGAGTCTCTCACACCATTTTCTGGTATCCTGGTTGCTGGCTCCTGGCTCCCGTTTCCCGTTTCCCGGCCTCCTGGCAAAGTTGATTGCAGCAAGGACTTGCGTCTATATTGCGGCCCGAAAAATTGCATTGGATGCATTTGCTGGGCAAACAAACTGCCGAAACAAGAGTCATGAAAAAAGTTGAAAGCCCCTCATCCTCGCGGAGCTCCTCCTCCGCGTAAGACTCGCTGCATGTGCACTGCATATTAGCCGAGTTGTGTCCTGAGTCCTGCGTCCTGCCTCCTGCCTCCTGAGGCCTGATTCCTCCTGTGCCATCCTCGGCCTGTGCATTGTCCTTTTGGTCGAGCGCCTTTCCCCTCCCCGCCCGCGATGTTGGGTTTTTTTCTGCGGCTGCCTTTTGTTTGATTTGCGAAATTGCAATATGCTGGCTGTCTGGCTCAGCTCAGCTCAACTCAACTCAACTCTTCTCCTCGCAGGTCCTTCTGAGACCCCACCCCTCGCCCAGCACACACGCAGGATAACTGCAGTTAGACTGCAGTGGAAGTGCAACTGATTCTTGCAAAGAGATTCGCATTTTGGGGCTCAGGAAAACCTGAGCTAGGCCTGGGTCTCAATTATGTACTTCAAAAGGCATATTAATTCCAGTTATTAAATTAAATTGTTATGAAAATTAGAAGGGAAAAGCGGGATCGTAACTTATTATTAACAAGTTTTTTATAATTTTTATTTTAAATATAAATATTTATTATACATTTGCTATTAAGAATAATAATCGGTTATATCTTTTATATATATTGAATAGTTTTCTAAATTGATAA
>JAEIIJ010013358.1:0-37591 GCA_018904815.1 Drosophila ogumai | reverse complement strand
GGGTCATGTGAGGACGACCTCTTGGAAGGAACAGAACGGCTAGTAATTTCTGACATTTTGATTTATAAATTCTCCCAAAGAAACCCCTCGGAACGAAACACTCTACCCACTCCTTGCTCTCGGGCATTTTCTTTTAGTCTCGGCACAAAGTGAAATTTAGGTGGAAAAACCGTGTGGAGAAAACTGCCGAAATTGCTCCATCGAACTCTGGGGATAACAAAGAGCGGGAGCTATGGGTTCAACGGCATTTGTTATTGCACACTCGAGACTCTGTGTGTGTGTGCCATGTGAGCCAGCTTCCAAGAATCTGGTTTCTATATACTCCTTAAATCGCGGAGAATATCAAGTCTCATCTGAGCTGAGGGCATTTTGTTTCTTAAAACAATGTCTACACTCATGAAATTAATTTTCTGTATTTAAAAAAAAAATCATACTTAAAAAGCCTGTCCTAATGTTAAACAACCCCATTAAGAGCACTTTAGTTTTTGGTTTAAGCCTGCGGAGAAACCTTTTAAATAGTCTTGGCTTGGACTTACCCGCATTAGAAGACAATCAGTCACTTTGCATCGCCGCACCACAGACTTGGCTAGGATTCATCGGTGATTCATTTCTTCCATTGCAGAAATTCATTTCTTCGATTGCAGACATTTTTGGCGTTTTTGCAGGATTATTATAAGAACTTTTACATTTCCGAAAAAACGACACTTTTCCGGGCGTCATCCAGATCGGTTGAGGATGCACATTTGTTAGATGAGTTCATTTTTTAGATGGCCGAGTTTTTTTGTGTTTTGAAACGATTATTAATATAACTTGGATAACACCTGTCGCGTGTGCATCCCAGCCCTTCTGGATGCTGGATGACCGGCGGAAAAGTGTTGTTTTTACGGAAATGTGCAAGTTCTTATTACAATCGTATATGTAAATGTATATGCATTAAGCTGCCGTAGCAGCATTGGCAAAAATTTAGCTTTATAAATTAAAATCTTCCCACATAAGCCTCAAAATCCTTCTTCATATCAAAATGCAGTCTTAAATGCTTTCATTTCTCCCAAAGTCCTTCAGCCGAAATCCAAATGAGTGAAACTTGGAAAATATTTTTGTTTTCCAATGCTCACACACACACACGAACGAACACATACATCTTAATTTCCGTTTTAATGAACTGCACTTTATGGTCACGTACTCGGTGAACCATTGTTCGCGGCAGCGACACCAGGCGGCGCCACCTCTGCGGCAAAGACTACGAATGCCAGGCGGTAGATGGCGGCGGCGCCGCCACTCAATCAAGCCGCAATTGCCGAGTGTTTTTATTAAACGTTTCGCTTTAATTGCTCCATCATCATGGTTGATATATATATGTATATATTCATTTGTGGTGTGCAGTGTGCAGTGTGTGCGGTTTGTTGTTGTCCCATGACCCCACGGTTCACTGGAGCAGTGACGCGAACGCGCAAAGCCAATGAACTTTGCCATGCCACGGGGAATACATCAGGATGACTTTAACTACGCTCTCACGAAACCTCGTCCCCAACGATAACTCCCCTAAGGCCATACTCAACCGCGAAAAATTACTGATTACTTCGCCTTATCGCAGTGCAGTCCGGGAGAACATACAAAAACCAGACCGAGATATGCATGCAAAAATAGCCTTAAATATGGCAAGTTGACCATCATATACTCTATAATTTTGTATAACTAAAATTAAAATAAATAAAATAATTTACTGTAGTTACGTTTACTCAAATTTCTTGAATTTTCTCCTCTCTAATAACTTTATTTTTTAATTAAAAAAAAATTATATAAAAAAAATAAAACCATTATCCAGCTTAGTGACTTTTTGGCAGGGTATTATCCCGCCATAAAGACAAAGGAGAGAGTGTATAAAACATAATCCCAAGCATTCGGAGCACCAGACATCAGTCTCTCGAGCTGCTGACAGCAACCAGTATCTCCACAGAGAGAAGATTCTTAAATTAAATTTTAAATTAAATTTACATTTAAATTTACATTTTAATTAAAATTAAAAGAGATCACGCCATGCCACGCCCTGTGCTGCTCATCCACGGCGGCGCCGGCGACATTCCGGATTCCCGCATCGTCGGCAAGTTCCTGGGCATCAAGCAGGCGCTCCGCTCCGCCTGGCATCTGTTGCAGCCGAAGGAGAATGACGGCACTGGTGGTGGCAGCGCCTTGGATGCCGTAGAGGCGGCGGTACGCAGCATGGAGCTGGACGAGAACTTCAATGCCGGCTATGGCTCCTGTCTGAACACCAACGGCCAGGTGGAGATGGAGGCCAGCCTAATGGAGGGCAGCGATCTGCGGGCTGGCTGCATTACCCTGCTGCGTGATGTAATGCATCCCATTACGGTGGCCCGGCGACTCATGGAGAAGCAGCGGCACACTTTCATTGGCGGCGAAGCCGCCCAGGAGCTGGCCCTGGCCACAGGCAGCGAGCGTTTGCAGCCGGGAGCCCTCGTCACGGACGGTGCTCGTTATACACTCAAGGAGTTCCAAGAGCAGTTGGCCCAGGGCAAAGATCCCTTCTTTGCGCGCACAGAACTGGCCGGTGGCGAGGAGAAGACTCCAGTCCGAGATCCCCTCTCAGTGCCAGCTTCCAAGACCGATCCAAGTGGCGAAACTGTGGGTGCCGTGGCCATGGATGCACAGGGTTTGATTGTGGCTGGCACCTCCACCGGTGGGATCACTGGCAAGTGGCCGGGTCGCATTGGAGACACGCCCATCTTGGGCAGCGGCACCTATGCGGATAATGGACGCGGTGGCGTCTCAACCACCGGGCACGGCGAGACCATCATGCGGTACAACTTAGCGCAACGCATTCTGGCCGCCATCGAGTACAAAGGACTTTCTGCCCAGGAGGCGGCGGATCAGGAGTGCCGGGAGATGACCAAGCGGCTGGGCGGCACTGGCGGTGCCATTGTGGTGGGTCACAAAGGTGACCTGGGCATTGGCTTCACCTCGCAGCGCATGGCCTGGGGCTATGTCCAGGATGGCACCGTATTCTATGGCATCGAGGGAAAGGTGGTGCACCAGGAGCCCTTTGAGCTGCCGGCCTAACTTTTCGATAAAAATTTAAACATTAAAAAATTTAAATATTACAAACATTAAATATTAAAAAATTTAAAAATTAAAAAAAAATATATATTAAAATGTGAAATTATAGTAGAAAAAGTCCCCGCGTTTATTTTACATTTTTAAATATTTATGTAATCACTTAAAAAAAATATATAAAAAAGTAAACATTAGATAAAAATGTTTATTATTCAAAAGTATAGTAAATAAAGTCCCCGCTTTTATTTTATATTTTAAATGTATGTATAATTTTATAAAAACATAAATAAACATTCTCTAGCCTATAGCAAACGCTGATTTATTAACAATATTTACTAAAAACAATTACACTAGAACACCAACAAGCTTAGGACTAAGGCTTAGCTTTAGAGAGCTGTCAGGCTTTGTTCGTTATTCCTTTGATTGATTTTTTTTTAATATATTTACAAAACAAATTCATGGTTTAGAGTAAAAAATAGAGTCGTTGAAAAAGCAAGAAGTGGGACTTGGTTTGTTACACAAATACTTGGGGTAGCGACATAACTCCGCCAGGGAAAAGCGACATATCACCGCTCGAAAAATGTATGAATAATGTCGATATGCCCAAATACGTGTGTAAATATATACACACTGCAAAGAAAACCATGCTTACAATTAAATTCGATCTCAAATAGCCGAGGACTGTGCCAACGTATATGTGAATGGCTTGACGGTTGAGAATTTTCCTTAAAGCTTCGGTTGCTATCCCGAACTTTCATAGACCGCGCGGGATATAGAGTATATACCTGAAGGTGCATATATTACGACAGTCTTGCAGTAAAATGAACGATCTATGAGCCCTACTTAAACGATTTAAAGTATTGCCAACGAGGAAGCCTACAATTAGGAAGTATAAATTGCTAATTTGTTAGTTTTGGGTTCCAGTTAGTTAGGCGCTCCCTTGGGCGCCACATCCCGCTGCGACTCATGGGCCTCCGTTAGGCCGTAGCAGTGCTTGGCCGCCGGGTCGCGATATTTGTTCTCGTGCGCCACGGAATGGGAGTTGGTACGGCACTTGACCAGGCACAGTTCGAAATGGTCCGTTACGCTAGCGAAGGTATACTTGGGCGTGTTGGGCGATCGCAGCACTCGCTCCAGCAGCGGCTGCTGGCCGGGATGGAGGCAGCAGGACACGCAGTACTCATACAAACCGCAACAGTGTGTGGTGTCATTGCAGGTGCGACAGCTGTAGTAACCGATATTGGGCAGTTCCGTGTTGCAGCAGCCATTGGGCAGCACCTCCTTCCTGCGGCACACGAAGCCCCGCTCGTCGGCCACCAGGCGGCGACCCTGCACCGAGTTCCGGCAGCGCGCCTCCGGATCGCCGCGGGTCCTATTGAGCTGCTCCTCCGGGGCCAGGAGCTGTTGCGTCCAAAGTAACGGTCGCGTGCGCTGCACCACATACTCATCGTAGTGCAGACCCGAAAAGGTGTCCTATGACATAAGAGAGAGAACTATAAGCTAGCAACTATGACCAGCAGCAGGACCACTTACCTGGTCAAAGAGGTGACCAAATCCGGTGACGAGCAGCACTACCACCAGCACAATGTACACAATGCGGCGTCTGAATAGGCGAGACAGGGCGGCTGGCCACATCCTGGCCACCAGCTAGCGCTCCATCACAGCCACCGGCGCCGGCGGGAATCCCTCACAACAGACGACGACGTCTCCTCGATATGGTCATGGAAATGGGTGTTAATTCGGACCCAAGCTTTGGCTGCAACCTCACAGCGCTCCCCTTGGCCAAGCGCAGCTGGGGCATTGGATGCAGTGAATCCTACGTATGTGTAGAGGTGTCGAATCCTGCGGCAAGCTCGTCTCCTCTTAAACAATATTGCTAATAAATTTTGTTAATTGCTTCTTTTGTTTTGCTGCAGGTCATAGAGGTGACACTCGAGCTGTTATCGATTTCCTCTTTCTTTGCGATAATCAAAACAAATATATTAAATTATTTTTTTCATTAAACTAATTGCGGCAATTAAATATTAATTACATAAAGTGTTCAGTAATACCGTTTGCGTTCCTGACTCCCACCTATTTTTTAAATATTAAGCGCCTGAATTCTATTCGATAGGCAAGGGCTGAGCTAAAGATGGTATAAAAGAAAACGACAAGCTAGACGGTCGTTTAGATTCGGGCGATGAGCTTGCGGATTTTGTGACTTTTTTATATGTATATTTCATAATAAAGCAGAAGAAACGTAGTAAGCCCAGTCCAGGGTTCTAAAATATTTTCTTGTATAACTATCCCGATAGTTTAATGTTCCAATTTCCATTTCCACCATCGATAGTTTAACTGTCATCGTCGAGCCCTTCCCATCTCTAACGCTCTGCTTGGCAAGTTGAACCTGGCCAAAAAGCGGGCCACTTTAGCCGGACAGACGGAAGAGCGCCAACGCGACTACTGCCACTAGTTGCTCGCTCCCGACACCACCACCTCAACCACTGCCACCCAGTTAGCTCCGGATCTAGAGCACCGTCCAGCACAGCAGAGCAGCCGCTCCACGTGTCCCCGATCCGGAGAGAAAGCGCCATCCAACGATCCAGTGATGCAGGCTCATGGACTGCTCCTAGTACTGGCTTTGCTGCCAACACTGGCCCTCGGCCTCCTGGAGGGCTTGTACTGCGGCAAGGAGAACTGCTACGATGTGCTGGGCGTTACCAGGGAGTCCTCCAAGTCGGAGATCGGCAAGGCCTACCGCCAGCTGGCCAGGCGCTATCATCCGGATCTGCATCGCGGCGAGGAGGCCAAGGCAACGGCGGAAATACAATTCAAGCTGGTGGCCACCGCCTACGAGATCCTGCGGGACGAAGAGTCGCGCACAGATTACGACTACATGCTGGACAATCCGGATGCATACTATGCGCATTACTATCGTTACTATCGTCGCCGCGTGGCCCCCAAGGTGGATGTACGCGTTGTCATCGTGGTGGTGCTCACCATTGTCTCCGTGATCCAGTACTATTCCGGCTGGCAGCGCTATGACTCGGCCATCAAGTACTTTGCCACGGTGCCCAAGTACAGGAATCAGGCGCTGGACATAGCACGCGACGAGATCCAGGAGCGGATCCAGAAGAAGGGCAAAAATCGCATGTCGAAAACGGATCAGCGCGAGGAGCTGGAACGTATAATACGGCGGGTGATCGAGGAGAAGATGGACGTCAAGGGCGGCTATGCGAAGCCAACTCTCTGGGATGTCCTGTGGGTGCAGCTCATCATCTGCCCGTACACGATACTCTCGTTTATTGTGTGGCATGCCCAATGGTTCTGGCGCTACACGGTGATGAAGCAGCCCTATGGCCGGGAGCAGAAGCTGCATCTGATACGCCGGCACCTGGGCATGGGCCAGCATCAGTTCGAGGCGCAGGAGGATAAGCTAATCGAGGAGTATCTGCATCTCGAGCTGTGGAAGCGTGACAATTTCGTGGCCTGGAAGGCGGAACAGGACGAGGAGATGAAGAAGAAGCTGGCGGAGAATCCGCGCTACAAGGCCTATCGGCGTTACATGAAAAACCATGGCCCCGGGCGCATCACCTTCGAGGATTAGCCAACCAACCAGTCAGCTGTTGCCTGTGCGTGCGTTCAAGTTTTATTGTTCCATGTGAAGTTCTGGATGCAATTCCTCAGCCTCGCCCCTACCGTCTAAATTTTATTAATAATATTTAATACAACACATACATATACATATATATATATATTTTGTATACCGACTAAAAAATATGAGAGAATATGTAAATGCCCCCGGCTTACCGCAGGGCGAATCGTTGACCCCGGGCCGGAGTGCTCCGCCGAAACCGGTTCAAGAACGTGGCCAAGCTCGGCCACAGTGGTCGCCGGCTACCATGGCCTATAAATCATCATCCCTAGAACAATTGCCCCCAAACTAAAGAGTGTGTATGTGTGTTTGATACTTGGACTAACCCGAGCCTGTAATAAACTAGTTAGAAATTATTTGTGGCCGCTTCCGGTCTTCTTACTGGGGTCTCCACTGTGCTCTTCACTTTGCACAGTTGGTTCTTGTCTGTGCCGAACATTCGATTTCGTGGCAACGCAGGCGACCTTGTTCTAGCCCAGCAGCATCTCTTGGTGTTTACACAGCTTGCTTGGAAACAGAATTCGGAATTATTTCGAGGGGAAGTCAAACTTGTGGCCAAACTTGGCGCCGTACGTGCCGGGGAGTAAGGTGAGAGACAGAAGCCGGCCTTCGAAAGTCTGCTTATCTCAAATGGACAGCTATAATTGAAGCGATAATATATTTAATAATTTATTAAAAACAGTCCGGAATGTGAAACGGAGATCGTAACAAATTATAATAACTGTAAATTTTTATTATACAATTTTAAATAATTATTTTACAAATTTTAAAATGTATACATAATCTTTTCATTGTCCCAGCTTTTTTTTGTTGGTATTTATTTTTATTTTATCCCGAAAATTAAGCCCAAAACTTGACTACAACCACAGATTAATGACGTGCGTTGATTTTTATCCAAATATCTCTTCAATTTATTTACACAGATTGCAGGGCCTAGAATTCTAACTAACAACTAACACTTACAGGGCGTGGGGTGTGGTAATTTAGTGTTTACTGTAGGGGAAAGACTCGTGCGGAGGGGTAATACTAGTCGATCAGATATTTGGATTCGTCATCAAACTCCTCGGAATCGAGCAGATCGCCTACCAGCTCCTTGACAGATCGCACTGTCTGATATCCGTCGACGTCGTCAAAGTCTGGCTGAGGCGGATACGATTCATGATGGTGGGCTTCCCCTGCCGCACCCGCTTCCTCGTTCTCATCCACATCGGCCCCGCCATGGTCATCATCCTCCTCGTTAAACATAAAGTCATTGGTAACAATGCACTCCTCGAGGACCTTATTCTGCTCCCCCAGCACCACCGAGTCCAGGGAGAACGAGTCGTCCGGCTTGCGCAGGAAATCCGATTCCGTTGCTTCTCCTTCGCCGCCACCGGATAACTCACCCGATCCCGTGCCTCGATGCTGGTCCATATGCGCCGACAGGTAACTCTTCTTGGTGAATCCCTTGTCGCACCTGGTACACTGGAACTGCTTCTTGCCGGTGTGCGTGCGCCGGTGAACGGACAGGACATGGGCGTAGGCGAATCCCTTGTGGCACACCTCACACACATACGGCCGCTCGCCGGTGTGAATCCGCTCGTGCTTCTTGCTGCTGCCAAAGTCCGAGAAGCGGCGCTCGCAGAACTTGCAGCCGTACGGCTTCTGGCCGGTGTGAACGCGCATGTGACGCCGCAGCTCGACGTTCGAGATGAACGCCTTCTGGCACACCTCGCAGGGATACGGACGCTCATTGTTATGGCGTCGCATATGGGCATTCAGAGCATGCTGGTATTTGTACGTGTTCCCGCAAACGTCGCAGATCTTGGGCGAGCGCTCCGACTGGCGGCGCTTGGAGTTGGTCGCCACCGGGGTATAGTCCTTGTCTAGGGCGGAATCCGCCACTCCTTCGGCTTCCTCCTTAACAATGGGCGAAACGCGTCGGTATGTGCGCTTTCTTAGCTTGCTGGTTGCCTGGGCAGGTGGCGGTGGTGGTAGCGGCGGTGGTGGCAGCGACGGCGGCGGCAGCTCTTCCTCCATTATTGGTGTCTCGATTTCATACAGATGCTCCGGCGTCTGGTCGTTGTCCCAGGGATCCAAAGCTAGCAGCTTGTCCTCCTCCTCCTCATTAGCTTCCTCCTCCTCCTCCTCGTCTTCGCTAGAGGTGAGGCTTTCTCCGCCCATTTTAATAGGATCAGTTTCATCTATATCGGTCAAGGACAGAACCATGGCTTCATCCTGCAGCAGGGTAACCGTATCCGCCGTCGTCGCCGCCGGCACTGCCTCCTCTTCCACTTCCTCTTCCGATTCTTCGTCATCCACCTCCTCTTTATCCACCTTAACTACTTTCTGGTAGTATGAAGACTTGGTGGTCGTGACCAGTGGACTGTTCACCGTGCCGCCGGATACAGCAACGGGTTCCATCTCCAAACGCTTGATCTTCAGCGTGGCAGGCAGGCGCACCTGGTGCTGCTCCAGTGCCAGCTTTAGCTGCATCTGCTGCTGCTGCTGTTGCTCCAACTGCAGCGGGGAGAGGCCGGCGGCCGACTGGAACAGTTTCTCCACGGTGGCGCACTTTTCCCGGAAGCGATAGGCCACCGATAGCTCGATGTAGCACTGCTGGCATATCTTGTCCGGCCAGCCCTGCATGTGTGCGTAGGCGCGACGCTCCAGCTGGAGGCCGGTGCAGCTGCGGATCTTGTCCAGGATCTGCATGTGCGGCGGCTCCAGGTCATGGCCGTAAATAGAGGTGCTGCCGGGCTCCTCCGTCAGGCAGACCAAGCAGGCCAGGCCCAGGTCAACGACCCGCGACTCCAGATTGTTTGGTATTGCTCGGATCAGGGGGCTGAAGCACTAGCTCCTCGGTTCCTCCAAAGCTTTTGCCAATTTCCACAGGCGACGCACACGTCCAGAAAAAAAGTCAACAACTTGTGTTTCTTTGCGTTAGAGATGGGCGCTGCACGTTTTTCGGTACCTGCCACTCACGCAACTATCGAAGGCGACTATCGAACGCAGGTATCGTCTTGATCAGAACAAAATTTGTGATTTTGTTTATTATTAAATTAGCTCAAGTATAAAAAACTTCACTAAATCCAGGAATTTCCTTTAATTGTCTTTTTTTAAAACAATTTATTTTTGAATAATTCCTTTTTCCGCCCTAACCTTATCGATGAAAATATCGATAGAACGATTGAAATAATGTTTTCCCAGCTCTAAATCAAAACCTTTTTTAATAATTTCTGCGGATAGGAGGTGCTTTTATTTGGGTTTTCCCCAATATCCTTAAATATGGATCAATCCAGTCCATTGCACCAGGTTAGTCAGCACCTCTTAGACTTCTTCACCGTGCCGGCTGGCAGCGATGCACTGCCTCCGCTACGCGTGCGCCACTTCGGCGACACTATCCGCTACAACATTTTGGGTCTGACTGATAATGGGGACCTCAGCGTTTGCGCCAACGCTCGCTTCTGGCAGGCCGTTGTCGCCAAGCAGAGACGCCAGCTGCGCAGCAGCACGGATGACCTGATGCCGGAGAACGAGGAGCTCCAGTCGCTGATCGAGCAGGCCGCCGTGTGGCGCTTTCCATTCAAGGAGGGCACACCTTTGCCCGTCGGACGCTACACCCTGAATTTTCAGCGCCTTCCCATCATTGCCCATGTCCTTACAAATGTGCTGTCGCAGGCCGGCGATTATGGACGTCGCAGCAAGACTGAACAGTCGCCCACCTTGTCCTTGATTCTGCAGAACGCTGGCGTAGGAGCAGGCGAAGCCCCCCAGGAGTTGCGCCACTATCGCCTGCAGGTAATCTATAATATCATTCGTCGCCTGGCTGAGTATTCGCCTTGGCGTCTGGTCGAGCCCGAGGATGTGAAGAAGGACACCATACGCGTGCATGTGGAACTGCAAAAATGCACTCAGCCGGAGCTAAGGGATCATGTCTGCCTGGTTAGTGGACCCGTAGTAGAGCCGGTGCAGAAGACGGCCACAAAGATGACCCTAAATGGTTATTTGGAGTGAGTATAAACCAGATGTAATTTGCCATCTCACTCATTTACATGTGCTCCTCCCTTTCTCTCTTTCTTTTTTGCTGGCAGACTGCGCACCACGCACATGCGCCAAGTGGCCATCCACCGCAATGGCATCCGTCAGTCGGGCATTAGCAACATGGACACCTTGATGAAGCGCCTGGGCTCAGCTGCCGTAATTGTGGACCTGGCCAGTGTGCGCCACCAGAGCGCCGTCACATTGGTGCGCAATGGACTGGGCAGCTCCAAGGGTGCTTCGTACATTCTGTACAATTCGGCGCGCCTGGAGACCCTGCTGCGCACCTTTAACGACCAGGTGAAGGCGAAGGTATATGATCCCCTACCGCCGCTGGAGGAGATTGATCTCAGTATTCTGGACGATGATGTAAGCGGATGGCTTAGTCTATCCTTAATACATGCCCCTAACGTCTTGCTTTCCCTGTAATTCTAGTTGGATTGGCAGATTATTTA
This sequence comes from Drosophila ogumai, assembly GCA_018904815.1. NCBI lineage: Eukaryota > Metazoa > Arthropoda > Insecta > Diptera > Drosophilidae > Drosophila > Drosophila ogumai. Next base: position 26,413 of record JAEIIJ010013358.1, on the reverse strand, counting down.
CGGCTACTTGCTGCCCTTCCCCGATGTCCTGGAATCCCTGCTGGAACAGTTGCCGCAGGGCTCGTGCGGCATCCACCAGTTTGTGCGCTACATTGAGAATCTGGCTGGGGTCACCAGCCGCTACTATCGCCACAAGAAGGTGCTCGTTCAGAGGCGCAGCCAACTGTCGCCAATCCTCTACGCCAGAATCTATCTCATCATGACCGTGCGTCAGGTCCTCAATGTGGTGCTTGCCGTGCTGGGCATCGAGCCCGTTGACTATATCTAAATGAGAGGGTGCCCGTCTCCCGGATTAGCTTTTAAGTGACGCCGTAATGAACCGAATACTGTCGATCAGTATGTGGGGGTTACAGAGAAATGAAAGAAACCAATGTGATCTTTAATGACTAAGCCTTTAGGTAACTCCTTACCCCAATTAAAAAAAAAATACATTGAAATGTAAACAATTTGTTTGGGGTTTTTAAGTGTTTTTAACACGGATCTCTTAAGCAAATGCCTGGCCTTCAGGATCTGCATCCTTGACTAAATAAAAAACCTGATGATTCGAAAGCAGACATTAATTTTTAATAGGAAAGATAGGAAAACTTTTAGAAAAAAAAAGTTATGACTTTGTCAGTTTCTCATATTTTGCTTCCTTTCCCATAAAAACGTAAAAAATTAATTTAAATAATTAGTATTTCAGTTTCGGCCTAGTGGAAACCATCTATTATACATTTTTGCTCTTGCTGACGAGTGGACAGGCCACTTGGCTATCTATCGAAACCAAACAACGTTGCAGTAATTATTAAACAAGTATGACTGTAGTTAAATTTCCACATTTTTCCATTTAAGTGCCCTTTTCTTTGTAATATTTAAATGTAATGATTAACCACCTACGACTTTGGAAAATTTCAATGTTGCGCCCTTCAAGACAGCGATAGTATCGATAAGTTTATGTTTTTGTTCGATTACGATTATGCTTAAGTGTGGCCAGCTGTCGTGGATGCAACTTTCCGCTCACTTAACATCGATGTTTTTTTCAGATACATACACAGTTTTCTCGAGTAATTTGTTGTGTCCAAGTGCGTTTAAAATAAATAAATCCTGCTTTAAAGCAGACTCAATATCTTTGACGTGGTAAGTACGCGCAACTAAAGGTTGTGTGCTCAAAAAGAAGAAGTAATTGGACTTGTGAATAAAAGCGCAGAAAACATGGAGAAAATCTGGAAGGCAAGGGCAAACAAGTAGCTCGCGGGGGTGGGAGGGGCAAGTGTACGTGTGTGTGTGGTAAGCTGCCTGCCGTTGTGAGTGCGTGTGTGTGAGTTCGTTGGAGCTGGATACATACAAACGGCATTTTTATGTATTCCCCAAAAGTGTAAGCTTGTTTTGCTGCTGACTGAAAGGTAAACAATGCCGCGGACAGGAAATCGTGTTTGTCTGAATTAAAGGCTCATTACCGGAGCCCAGGCCAGATTCTTTATCTAATCTCTGGTTCAGAATCCTTGCTTCTGCCTCGTATTGTGTGTATGCACTCTGCGCAGCAAGCACTGCATTTGTGTGCACTCGACTCTCTCTCCCTCGCACTCGCTCTCTCCCTCTCTCGAGCTGGCCGTGTTGCAAGTGCCAGTGCTTCGTTCTCGTTCTTATGCTCACTTGCTCTGTTCTGTTTTAGCTGGTCGGTCGCATTTTCCGCTGCGCCTTTTCCGAAGCTGCAAGTGAAGCATACAGCAATTTGTTTTATTTTTTTTTGTGTTTGTTAAAGTGTATTAAGACGAAAGAAGTGCCAAGCATAGTAATTAAATCACTCAAGGTTCGTGGCTGAAGTCTTAGCCAGGTAGAGAGGCCGCCGACACACATTTCTACCTGCGTCTAGATGTCTCTTTCCCTCTTTTTGCGTGCGAGTGTGTGTGTTGTGCATGTGTGTGTGTATTTGTTTGGTATACGCAGCATATTTCGTGTTATGCTGCGGCATCCCAAAACGGAAATGAAGAGTTTAAAGTTGAACAAGGAAAAGAAAAGCAAATAAAATCAGCGACTAGTCAGCGATTACCAGTTAGTCTGTGAGACGTCTGAAAAACATGGCGTTTTTGCACAAACTCCGTTTTGTTTTACCATGCATAGTTTCTTGGTTCTCTCCCACCAACACACAAACACCGTTAACTTTTAAGCAAATTACTCATTAATGTACTCTCTGTCTCTTTCTTGCAGGTGTGGTGTAAAGCGCCTTAATCACCAAGATGAGTTACATGCCAGCCCAGAATCGGACCAGTAAGTATACTCCCACTCCCACTAAGCAACTAACAGTACTTCCCCTGGCCCCCCCATTCAGTATCATTGTATTGGATTTCACTTCCAAGAAGACTTGGCAACCATTTTGCACTCTAAACGGGAATAGCGGATGGAAAAATACGTGTACGCCAAACACAAGTTTCCAGTTGTATTAAGTGTGCGGTTTCAGCTTACCACCTCCTCAATTTCCACTTTTATTTATAAACAAAATCCAGCCAAGAAATCTTACCCGCACAAAAATTTTCGAGTCTAGCAATTTTAAACAAATACCCTTAGAGAAAACAATATTTATGAGTTAGCCAGTGCAGTTCTTCTATTTGTCATTTTGAGGGATATTTTACAACAAAGTCCCTTTGAAAAGATAATTGAAAAGGCCGGATTTGTTTGGCAAATACAGCCACATCAATTATGTCCTTTGTATTCTGTAATTTGTTCCCAATTCCTTCCCCCTGCTGGTAAATGCTGGGTATTTAGGGTAACTATCATCCATCATCCACCCCGAATAAATAAATGATGAACATGTTCAATGTATGTGTGTACATACACTCCTTCCAAGGGCTGCCCACATTTACATACTTGTTAATGCCCGAGCATACGCCACTTGGATGATCTTTTTTACAGCCACCACCAAAAACCGAAGGCTAAAGGGAAAAGAACTTGAATCCGTCGCCAAAACCATGTCCTTATTTCAGCCAGGATTTTTCCTGCTCCTTTTGATTTTGCAATTTAACATTTTTTTTTTTTATTTGTGCGGAATGGAAGTTCCAGCTACACCATCTCCTCCCTCTCACTCGGTCGCTTGCTCCTTTTTGCCACTTCATTTGCAGTACCGTTACTCGTCACGGGTACCCTTTTGAAAGTTGATGCCCGCCCACTCCCACTCACGCACTCGTGTACTTGCACGTGGCTAGTCCGCACTCTGAGCTTCCCACTCACTCGCGGCGGCCTCTCCTTCCTCTCTCCCGTTGTCTCTGTATCCCAATCTCATTTTCAACTCGGCTGCACATTTCTTATGCTTTTTTTTTTTTTTTTTTTTTTGTGTGTGCGAGTGTGTGCAGAATTTAATTAGTATGCGGCTGAGGCAGCAACTTCCACTTAAAGGCTCCTTGTTTCTTGTTCTTTCCTCTCCTCTATTCCTCACTCCTGTTGAGTGCGTGGTCGCACTCGAGGGATAGGAACTGAGTCAAAGAGAAAGAGCGCTTAATCGATCTGGGAAATGAAACGAAATGGGATTTACAGTGCGGCAGTACAGTAGAGCCTGCTTGAAGGGATATAAATTGTTAGAACTCGGGAAAAATTACCAGGCTGTGTGGTTGAAAGTCTATGAAGATGCCTAACTTAATTTTATTTATTTACTAGGTTTTCCTTACTATAAATAAATGAAATCTTAAGCATTATTTGTAGCTTACTAATGATATCTTATACCCGATGCCCAAAGGGTACAAGGATATCTTAACGTAATATTATTTATTTGTAAATTTTTCAATAATCATTTTATTCACATTCGTATCCGGTCACCTAAAATCAAATATAAAAAACATCTAAAAGGAACCTAGCAATGCATTTTAAGGCAAAAAAATCACCATTCTTGATTTTTTTGTAACAACTAAATCATATTCTGAACTAAATACAGATCTTAAATGTTTAGCTATATTTAATATTACTGTTTACAAGTTTGGAACAAAACCTATACTTATGCGTTCTTCAGTTCAATAGCTTGACTGTGGCATAAAAGCAAGATTAGTGGAGGAGGCAGGACCCCTCGCGAGTGCTATTGCGAATGCAAATGCGAAAAACGCAAGAGGGGGCATGGGAGTGGGCGTGGCTGTCTGAAATGAACTGTGTCCGCGCATATATCAAAACAACAAAGGCGCAGGGCGGAGAGCAGAAGATGCTGGAACGAGGTCGGGGCATAATTAAGACTGAAGTGGCAAACAAAACGCCCCGCAAATCCATCCAAATCCGAATCCTTTTGCCAGGACTCTGTCATGTGTGAGCGCACCCCCTTTTCAGCTTTTCAGTAGCCGCCACCTCTCTCTCTCTCCTTCTGCTTCTCTCTGAACTTTGCGGCAATATCCTGCAGCGTTCAATTTGTCACGCTTCAAAGTTTTCCTTTAGCAAATTTTTTATGAATGCTGCACGGGATGCTGCTGCTGCTGCGATACTCACTTGCTCACTTTGCTGTCAGTCGCTGTCGTTTCCCATTTGGAAAAAAAAGGAAAGAAGAAAATATGGAAATGGGTTGTGCAGCGGGTTAAGAGGAGGAGGGAATCGAGACCTAAATCAAATGCTAGGATGGGATGGGATGCTGCTGCACTCAGTCTGATGGCCATGTTCTGTCTATTCTTTTGCCTCAAAGGGTCCAAATACACACAGTAAATGTTGAATATTAAAGGAGATATAAAAGGGACAAAGAACCGATGCCTGAAATACTTTAGAGCAGGAACGGAAGAACGGGAAAATGTAATCCATTACAGCGTCATCTTTAATCCATTGATGGAAACTCTCCCTCCCTTCCCAACCCACCTGCTATTTATTTTCAAAGCTAAACCATTATTTCTTGTACTACTTGCAGTGTCCCATAATAATCAATATAATCCGCCGGATCTGCCGCCAATGGTGTCCGCCAAGGAGCAGACTCTGATGTGGCAGCAGAACTCATACCTGGGCGACTCCGGCATCCATTCGGGCGCTGTTACCCAGGTCCCATCGCTGTCTGGCAAGGAGGATGAGGAGATGGAGGGCGATCCGCTTATGTTCGATTTGGACACTGGTTTCCCGCAAAACTTTACACAGGATCAGGTGGATGATATGAACCAGCAGCTGAGCCAGACACGCTCCCAACGTGTCCGTGCTGCCATGTTCCCAGAGACGCTGGAGGAGGGCATCGAAATACCCTCCACCCAGTTTGATCCGCAGCAACCGACGGCAGTGCAACGTCTGTCGGAGCCATCGCAGATGTTAAAGCATGCGGTGGTTAATCTAATCAACTACCAGGATGATGCCGAACTGGCAACCAGGGCCATTCCCGAGTTGATTAAGCTGCTGAACGATGAGGATCAGGTGGTGGTGTCCCAGGCCGCCATGATGGTCCACCAGCTGTCGAAGAAGGAGGCCTCGCGACATGCCATTATGAACAGCCCCCAGATGGTGGCAGCTTTGGTGCGCGCCATCTCGAACAGCAATGATTTGGAGAGCACCAAGGCAGCGGTTGGCACGCTCCACAACTTGTCGCATCATCGCCAGGGTCTGTTGGCCATCTTCAAGAGCGGTGGAATACCGGCACTCGTGAAGCTGCTCTCCTCGCCCGTGGAGAGTGTGCTCTTCTATGCAATTACCACGCTGCACAACCTGTTGCTGCATCAGGATGGCTCCAAGATGGCCGTCCGTTTGGCAGGTGGACTCCAGAAAATGGTCACTTTGCTGCAGAGGAACAATGTCAAGTTTCTGGCCATTGTCACCGATTGCCTACAAATTCTGGCATACGGCAACCAGGAGAGCAAGCTGATTATCCTTGCCTCCGGTGGACCGAACGAATTGGTGCGCATTATGCGTTCCTACGACTACGAGAAGCTGCTGTGGACCACCTCGCGCGTGCTGAAGGTGCTGTCCGTCTGCTCCAGCAATAAGCCGGCCATTGTGGACGCCGGCGGCATGCAGGCTTTGGCCATGCACTTGGGCAATATGTCGCCACGTCTGGTGCAGAACTGCCTGTGGACGCTGCGCAATCTATCGGATGCGGCCACCAAGGTGGAGGGTCTTGAGGCCCTGCTCCAGTCGCTCGTCCAGGTGCTCGGCTCCACCGATGTCAATGTGGTCACCTGTGCCGCCGGCATCCTCTCGAATCTGACGTGCAACAATCAACGCAACAAGGCCACCGTTTGCCAGGTGGGCGGCGTGGATGCCCTCGTCCGTACCATAATTAATGCTGGCGATCGCGAGGAGATCACCGAGCCGGCTGTCTGTGCCCTGCGTCACCTGACCTCGCGTCACGTTGACTCGGAGCTGGCCCAGAATGCCGTGCGTCTGAACTACGGTCTATCGGTGATTGTGAAGCTCTTGCATCCCCCATCACGCTGGCCATTGATCAAGGCCGTAATTGGGCTCATTCGCAATTTGGCCTTATGTCCGGCCAACCATGCCCCGTTGCGTGAGCACGGGGCCATCCATCACCTGGTGCGGCTGCTGATGCGCGCCTTCCAGGACACAGAGAGGGTGAGTAGTAAGCCCCCCCTTAATTTTTATGAATTTTAAACTAATTTCTTCACATTTCTATGGCAGCAACGCTCCTCGATTGCCACCACTGGCTCCCAGCAGCCATCTGCCTACGCCGATGGCGTACGCATGGAGGAGATTGTCGAAGGCACGGTGGGGGCCTTGCATATACTGGCCCGGGAGTCGCACAACCGGGCACTAATCCGCCAGCAGTCGGTGATACCGATCTTTGTGCGTTTGCTGTTCAACGAAATTGAAAATATTCAGGTAAGTTTTTAGTTTAGAGAGTGTGAATTTAAAGCTAATTATTAATTGCAAAATCCTGTAGCGCGTGGCTGCCGGTGTCCTTTGTGAACTGGCCGCCGACAAGGAAGGCGCCGAGATCATAGAGCAGGAGGGTGCCACCGGGCCATTAACCGATCTGCTGCATTCGCGCAACGAGGGCGTGGCTACATATGCCGCCGCCGTGCTCTTCCGTATGAGCGAGGACAAGCCGCAGGACTACAAGAAGCGGCTGTCCATTGAGCTGACCAACTCGCTGCTGCGCGAGGATAACAACATTTGGGCCAACGCTGACCTGGGCATGGGTCCCGATCTGCAGGTACGTGCTTAGGCTAAGAGGAGGATGGTCTCTCCCTCCTCCTCAAGCCCCCCCCGGGTTCAATTCAAATCAATCCCCTTTCTTTCTTCTTGTGTTTCCAAACTCGAATTCTTCTGATAAAATAATCCCGCGCGAAGCGAACTTGTACATACAAATTGTAAATTTTGTAGAAAAACTTAATCTAGTCAAGCATTATGTACTGGTATCTCATCCGTATCCGTATTAAGTATCGAGCTACATATATATTATCGCTATTACTTGGACTTGCTTACCATTTCGATAACGATTTCTTGTGGATTCGATTTTTATGTTGTATCCTACGTTTTATGTTCTTAATCATCGCTTCTCTTTCGTTATGTATCCCACGAACTTTGGATAGATCGTAAATGTTAGTCGATAAGTAGGTAGCAAGAGCATTTGGCTGTAGATGACCATCGATTACGATAACAGTGCCGATACCGATTAGTTCTCAACGTATTTTATCCCCACACATCCACACCAATCTCGAAACAACTACACCCACACCTCCCCCTTCCAATCCAACTTCCACTTGTGCCCCACCACACCTCCACCCCCTTCTCCCCTGAAATACAACCATATATACATTTTTAAAAATTGATTTTTGTACATTCTTTGAATGTTCGCTGCTGCATTTGTTTTTAATTATGATTTTGTAATTAATTCACGTTTTTTATTTACTTTTTGTTCTTTTCTTTTTTCCTTTATGTTTACTTTGTGTGTGTAAAACAAAACAAAACAAAAATCCCCACCACTACCAACACAACTGCAACGGTAAATGAACCGAAAACCAAACCAATGACGGATTATCACCTGCACCGAATTCAAAACTCACCATCAACATCAACAACGCGACTCCCGCTCTCTCTCTCTTTACTCCGATCCCACCATGCCCCACAACCACTCTCTCGCCCACTCTCTCGCTCTTTTCCTGTCTATCGCAATCACTTGCAAACAACCGTTTGCGCGTGTCTTCTTTTTTCCTAACAACTTTTCACTTCTGATCCATCCCAACAACAACAAATAAATGTGAAAACGAAACTGTAAAAAATACATCACCTAAAAACACACACTTCACGTACGATCACATACACATTACGCACCACAACACACACACACATGTACACCGACCAACCAACCAACCAACCAAAACCGATAAACGAACACGATAAATCGATCGATCACAGGATATGCTTGGACCAGAAGAAGCATATGAGGGCCTGTACGGACAGGGTCCGCCCAGTGTGCACAGTTCGCACGGAGGTCGCGCATTCCATCAGCAAGGTATGTATGCCATATGCATAAGAGAAGAGACCCCGAACCCCCCAAGAAGAACAACCCCGCATAACCCCGCCATCTCTAAAACAAGAACAAGCTTCAGACAATTCGAGAAATCCTTGGGCCTCCCTGTGTCCCAGCCCTAGGCCCAGCCCCAGCCCTAGCCCGTGCCCCAGACCACTTCTCCCCCGCATACATTTAATCGTTATCGTGTCTCATCATTCAAATAAGCACCACTTAAATCCAAGCAATAAACAAAAAAAGAAAAATGTTAAGTGAGAAAAATACCCCGACCCCGACCCATCGCTAGATCTCACCATCTTTATCTCTCCCTGCTCGTAAACCCGTCCCCGGTTTCGTTAACCCTTAATTAAACACGGTGTGCATGCAAAGGAAGTAAATGGAAGTGACTTTTTATATAGTGTCGTCGTAAAAAGGCGTCTCGAAGGGCTAGAATAGGAGCTGCAAAGAAATCGATTTTTTCCAAAAATAAAAATAACAATTCTACAAGTAAATAACTAAATTAAAAACTATTAAAATTGAAGACGGAAATAATTTAAATTATATGTGGAAAAGAAAAATCTACAAATAAATCGATTTAAATCAAAAATTAAAATAATTCAAATTATTCTGAAAATATATGTATATTGATGTAGCTCATCATTAAAAAAATATATATATATTAATCGAATAAAGATCGATTTTATTTTCAGCTCTAGGCCCTAGAATACTAGATAATTATCCTAACAGGACCCGTTTCCCTTTAATTTTAAAGAAAATGCATCCTTCGTACAATCGTGGAAACTGTCCTTTACATTTTTGATATCCTGCCATCAGGAGCCCGATTGTTATAACATTAAAAGAAAGACCAGACCAATTAGGTTAACAGTTTTCAGATCTTAAGCACCCACACAAATACATACACCCACCCACCCACACGAGGGAACACAACAAAATAAATAAATAAAAACACACACTTCTCACACTCCACACATAAAGGCAAAAGACCCTGAAATGATATCCTTCATTTCCGAAAAGCCAGACGAGTTTCTGTCTCGCTCTCTGTCTCTCTCTTTCTCTTTCACTCTCCCGCTTACCTCTAGCCAGGATATTGATATCATCGATTGGACCGATATAGATGAAGCAACAACTACCTTTTGTTGATTATTTCCAATATTTATCCTTTCGTTTTCCATAAAGTATATATTTCGTTTTGGTTTCTCACTAGAAGCGCATCTTAGACTTCACGTTTTTTCATCAAAAAGCAAAGAAGATTAAGTTTGCATGTCACGTAGCCGGCGATAATCGCCTAGAACTACTTACTAGTTACTTTTATTCGTATAAATCGTGTAACATATATACATTTATAACAAATATCTGAATATATAGCTTGTAAGACGTGAGTGCATGAAGATTCGAAATCGAATTTAAATTATCTGATCATTGTTTCTAGAATATATATTTAAGCGACATTCAAAGAATGGTTTATGTTGTTCGATATCCCTAGGTTTATTGTGTGAAACAGAGCTACTGCATAGATGGAACCAAAGATAGCTCTGAATATATTCATAAATGCATGAATGTAAACAAAAATTACAGAAGCATAAACCTGAATATACTTTTCATGTTTTTGAGATATTCCATCCTAAAAGTGCAATAAATATTGCTTTTTGGGCACATTTCAGATACAGTAAATTCAATACGATTTATTTTTTCAAAACGATTGTGGGTTAAAGTACTGTTCTTTCCATTTAAAATAATTTTTAAAATTAAAAAAAAATCTTTATGCATCTTCGAGATATTGTCGACATTTTTTTGAAATATATTCAAACTCAACACACTCGGAAATATATTGAAAAATATCGATATAAATTCAAAAGACGATATCTCGGAATTTTTGCAAATTTTAAAAACTTATTTTTAAGGAAAAGAAGAGTTGCAGTGGAAAAATAAATAAAATGTATTAAAGTTACTGATCAAATACAAACCGTATTTTCTAGAATTTTAAATTCAAATATTTTAAAAACCTGAGGTTTCTAACCTATCGATCTGTATAAACTATCGCGTTGGTTACACTTGTGCAGGGAGCTCTGTGTGACTCCGGATCATCATCTGCCCGGCAGCAGCAGATACACCTATGAGTGGAGCTGCTGGGAAGCTAACGATTCTTTCCCTCAATCCCGTTTACTAATCACAAACTTTTCGACTATTTTCTCCTCTCTCTTTGTTACATTTTGTCCGCAGGATATGATACTCTACCAATAGATTCAATGCAGGGTCTAGAGATCAGCAGCCCGGTGGGCGGCGGCGGCGGTGCTGGCGGCAATGCCGGCGGCAATGGCGGAGCGGTTGGCGGTGCTGGTAACGGCGGTGGCGCTCTCGGTGCCATCCCGCCCAGCGGCGCACCCACATCGCCCTATTCCATGGACATGGACGTTGGCGAGATTGATGCCGGTGCATTGAACTTTGATTTGGACGCCATGCCGACGCCACCCAATGACAACAACAATCTGGCTGCCTGGTACGATACCGACTGTTAGATGACACCGCTAAGGGTAAGGGAGCTCGAGATTCCATTCGGCTCCCCACAAACACACACACACATACACGCGAATATCCCTGTACCCCCCGCCCGGCATTTTATAGCTCCCTTCCACCGGCTGCCTTCTTGGACTGGAGTAAAGGACGATGACAAGGGATGATGGATCAGGGTTAAGGGATCCATCGATTTGATGAGATCAACGTTGATGTGTTGATTTTACTTGGCAAAGATGAAGGGGACGCTGGTTGGACGATGAGGATAAGCAGGCACTGGACAGTCGGTGGAAGAAGGCTATATTATTCAACACACAACACCACCACCCCCAAGCACACACTCTTACACAACGCATACTTGCAAAATACATATATATTAATTATAATACGAATGCAGCTGCAAAAAGAAAAATATTCTACGACTACATATTATCCTCATAAACGAAATGGAAAAATTAAACAAATGTTTGCAATAGAACTCGTACATTTCCTTCACATGGTGTTCCGTGTTTTTATTTATTGTGATGTGAAGCTGGGAGAATAGCAGTGGCCACGGGTCAGGATAGCTTAATCCTAGAGCTGAAAATTTCTAAACTTTTTTTCTAAAAATGTAGATGGATTTTTAAACAGTTTAACAAAGATTTGTTTATTAATCGGTAAAGGTAAAGGGGGAACACAGAAATGAAACATCCTTACAAGTGCTTGCCAAACCACTTGTGATCGACGGGCGACAGCCACCGATGGCAGCCGTTTAGGTTGTTCTGGATGACGTACTTCATCGTAAAGGGATTCTCGTTCGTGCGCGCATGCTCCTCCTCCGCAGCCTGCTGTGCGTCGAGCATCTCCTGGGAAACGACAGCGGCCTGGAAGGGCAGCTGATTGGCCACTTGCTGCAGGAACTTTTGGACCTCAACGAACTCACACTTGCCGGCAATCTCGACAATGACACGGCCAGCCTTGATGGGCGTTACATAGTGATCGATGGCACCCTTGCCACCGCCCATACGCTGGCCCTGTCCCTTTTTGGTGATCGGCTGCCAGGGGGCGGGTACGCGCCAGGTGGCAAACATGGTATTAACGTTCATCTTCCGGCCGATGGTCAGACGCATCATCTCGTAGTGACCCCAGCGCAGACGACCGCCGCCCGTAGCCACGATGGCGTACTGCTTGTGGAGCAGGGTGTTGTGCACCGTTTCCGGGCCGCGCATGTAACGCAGTCGCTTCTGCATCTTGGGCGGACGGATGTTCGGCGGCAATTGCGGCTGGCGCTCCATGATCCTTAGCTTGGGTCGCTCCGGCTGCTCCACATCTGTGAGGGAAAGGATTGTTACTACATAAACCTAGATCTATGTTCTTACTTACTCTTGTATTTGATGGGCGGAGCAAAGTATTTAAGGCCGGCCGTATTGACAATAGCAATGTTGCCCGCTATAAATCATAGCAAAACGGAGGAAAATTGCATTATTCCCTATGCGGGGAAGCAGGAAAATACGTTACTTACTCGCCAGAGTCTGCTTGAAAAGCTGTGTGACAGTTTTCAGGGCCAACATCGCAGGTTTTTATTAAGAACTTGCAATATTTCCTAAATGCTTTTCATAAAAATGTGTTGCATCAACAAGGAGCAGAGTTGCCAGACCAGCATTGAGCAGCCAAGAATAAGTTAGAGATGCAACTATCGGATCAGTGCTGGACAATTATCGTTTGTTGGAATTTAGGGAGAATTTAACCTGTTGTATAAGAAAATTAATTAAATTCAACCAAAATATTCATTTAATAAATTTTTATTTATTAATTGCATACAAATATTTTGACCAAGTTCAACAAAATAAAGGGTACTCCATGCCAGCGATATCATTACATACAAAATTAAATTTAAATTAAATTAATAAACTAAATTTACTATAATTATAACATTATTTTTTATATAATTTTTATGTTTTACCTTCGTTGTGCTTTGTAGCTTGAATGGAAGGTTTCCCTATGCCGATAGTTCACACATCGATAGTGGCAGGCAGATGCAAGTAATCGATATGTGATATTATCGATAGTGTCATCGATGTTTTTTCAGCTCTACTACCTACTGCATACAATACACGAAAATAATTTTTTTTTGACCAAATCGTGCATGTTTTCGCTACTTAAACCTAAAATTCGCCGTGTTCGTAGTCCCATAGTGGGACGCTCGTCCGCCCCGTCCCACGTAACGCATCGCTTCCAGCGCACAGCGTTCCCACTTGTCTGTTTGTTATGAATATATCGAAGGTGACAACATCGCTTGGTGCCGCCGAAAAGGCGAAACCCGAACGTGTGGCCTCTGCGGCGGTGGCCGCCTTCAGTGCGGTCAGTATCCAAAAGCGCGGCGGCGGCGCCGACGATCCTACGGAGGATCCAACGCGAAAGAAGGCCAAGACGGAGCTACTGCTCGGTACGCCCAGTTCAGCTGCCAGTTTGCCCGCCAAAGCAGTGGCCCCGCTGCCATCGCAGCAGCTCCTCTACCAGCGTGCTGGCCAGCAGGTGAAGGCCCAGCCCAAAATTGCCCTCGAAACGCAGGAGGCGCAGACGTCTGGCGGCCAGGAGGATGGCGCCTGGGAGGCACGCGATCAGCAGCAGCAGCAGATAATTGTGTGCAACTTCGGCTCTGGCGCCGAGATGAGTGCAATTAAGACGACGGACGAGGCCGTCGACAAGCAGAGTAAGTTGGCTCTAGCTCCCCCAGCCTACATGACACACTAATCCTTTCAATCTCTCCCCTCACAGCCTTTGCCAGCTTTACCAAAAAGGAGGCCGCCTCATCCTCGTCCTCCTCCTCCTCCTCATCCACCGCCTCCATTATCTCAATTGAGCCCAGTGGCTCTGGCCAGGATCATGCCGAGAATCCCGTCAAGACAGAGGATCTCGACTATGTGCTTATGCCAGCAGGCAGCGGGGACAACACGGTGGCCGTGGTCTCCGCCCCGGGCAACACAGTAACTGCTGCTCCAACGGGTGCGGGAGCCACATCCACCATTATACTGAATGCCACTAACAATGGCGCCACAGGAGGAGCCACCACCGCCACCACCACCATTCTCACGCAGAAACCCGGCCAGAGCAACTACAATATATTCAACACCACGGTCACGGGCACGGGCCAGACGGGTCAGCCCACCACGACGCTACTGAACCGTGTGAACCTGCACAATAAGATGAAGACCACCCAGCTGGTGGTCAATGCCAAGAAGCTGTCCGAGGTGACGCAGACCACGGCCAAAGTGTCCATTGGCAACAAGACGATATCGGTGCCGCTGCTCAAGCCGCTTATGAGCGGCGGTGCGGCCACAGCCGGTGGAGCCACAATAGTCGAAAGCAAGCAGCTTCTACAGCCGGGTGGCCAGGTGACCACTGTGGTGAGTGCTGCTCCCACATTGGTGGGCAGCGGGCAGCAGGTTCATCCGCACCAGCACCACAACTTCACCAAGCTGATCAAGCGAGTGCCCAAGAATACGGGCGGCGGCACCATTGTCTCGTTCTCCGGGCTGCAAATCAAACCCGCCACCACCAAGATTGTGGCCGCCAAGATGGTCAACAAAAAGATGGCCCTGCCGCTGCAACTTCACCAGCAGCAACACCAGCAACAGCAGCAGCAGCAGACGCTGCAGGTGACCAGCGGCGGTGGTTTGGCTCCAGCCACTGGGAGTATAGTGACCATTACCACCACCAATCCCAGCCAGACATATGCCATGGTCCAGGAGGCGTCGTCGTTGGGAGGAGCTTCGTCTTCCGAGGACGATGGCTCCACGGCTGCCCGCAAGATAACCGCATACAGTGAGAATATACAGAAGATCCTGAACAAAAGCAAGTCCCAGGAGACCCAGGAGGAGTTCACGAACATTAATAGCGTGGTGATCAAGCCGCTGGACAAGAATGCACTCAACTGCCCGCCCAGCTTCAACATCTTCAAGCAGCAGCAGCAGCAGGTTCAGGCGGCTCAGGGTCAAGGAAATTCAGTTGGAGGAGGCGGCACACCCTTGACTAGCGCTTCAGAACTGGGAGCCACCTCCTCCTCCACCGTCTCCGTGTCGGCGGGCACTATTTGCATCAATAGCCCGGGTATGGGCACGCGACCCATTCTCTCCATTCAGAACAAGAACATATCCTTGGTGTTGTCCAAGACGACGATGGCCCAGCAGAAGCCCAAGATGATCACCACCAGCACGGGCCAGACGGCGCTGCAGATGCATCAAGCCCTTGTACAGGATGTGAGTGCCGGGGACAAGGCTGGACCAGGAGGAGGAGGAGGAGGAGGATCTTCAACCAGCTTGGGGGCTGTTGCCACTGCTGCTGCTGTTGGACCTTCTCCCACTGGCGCTGCTCCCATGCAACTGAAGCTCACCAACAATGCTGCGGGCACCAAGCTTAGCCTTAGTCTGGCCACTGAGGGAGGAGCAAAGCTGGAGGAGATTGTCACTGGCGGCGGCGGCGAGCCAAAGGTAAAGCTGGTCAAGCAGGAGGCAGGAGTGGTGAAGGAGCCAGGGAGTGGGAGTGCCACGCCCAGCGACCAGGAGCGCAGCGGAGAGGAGTTGGGCACACCGGAGAAACTACGTCTAACGCCCATTAACCAAGCCCAGAATCAGACTCCGAATCAGGCTCAAATAGCTGTAGCTCCTGCTACCGCTCCTGCATCTGCCCCTCCTCCAGCTGCAGTTAATCCTCCAGCCAGCACAGTAAACAGCAACCAGCGCTCGGTGGCGGATGACTCGAATAATGCCCTGCTCAAGCAGCTGCTCCAGAATAGCAGCAGCAGTCATAGTCTCAACCAGATAAGCATCACCTCCGCCCATGTGGCGGGTGCCGCAGCCGCCTCCTCCTCCTCCACCAACTCCAGCTCCACCTCGGCGCCCCTTTCCGCCCGCAAGGTGACCAATGTGCGGGCGCCCATCTTGGGCATGGCCAGCAGTCTGGGCGATCAGCTGGCGCGTCCCAACATACCGCCAGTGCCCACGGCTACTCCAGTGAGTAGCAGTAGTAGCGGCAGTAGTTCGGTGGCCACGCCTAGAGCCACCACCACGATAGCCGGGGCAACTGGCCAACAGCTGGCTACCGCCTCCTCCTCCTCGGTGGTGGGCACTGCCGTCTCCTCGGTGGTGATGGCCAGCGCCAGTGGAAGCGGAAGCGAAGCGAAGCTGGAGCAGCAGAAGAATGAGCAGACGCAGACGGTTCAGAATCAGAATCAGAACCAGGTGCCAGCGCCACATCCACATCCTCAGGCACAGCTACAGCCACCACCACCACCACCTCCTCCTCAGCAACAACAGCAGCAGCGACAGCAGCAGCAGCAGTTGCAGGTAACCCCACCTCCTCCACCGCACCAGGTCAAGCAGACCGTCCAGATTGTCTCCAAGGAGACCTCCTTCATCTCCGGCCCTGTGACTACCAACAAGCTAGTGGTGACTCCAGATAATACAGCCAGCAAGCAGCCCGCAGAGCAACTCCTGGCGCCACCGCCCTACGAACTGGCCACCGCTGCACCCGTGTCCAATGTCACCATATCGATATCCACCAAGCAGCCAGCCATTAAGGAGCTGCAGCAGATGAAGCCCAAAGCTTTGCCCATGGAGCAGGGCGAGGAGTTGCTAACGGCGGAGCAAGCTGGAGAGATGACGCATCAGGAACAGAGTGGAATGGCGGCGGGAGGAGCTCTTGTAACGCCCGCCTGGAGCAACAATAGCAATCATTTAGAGGTGGGAGCAGCCACCAAGGTGAACTTTAAGCCGGGTGAGGGTCAGAAACGCAAGCTGCCCATGCATCCGCAGCTTGAAGAGAAGCAGCTACAGCTGCAACAGCAGCAACAGCAGCAGCAGCAACAACAGCAGCAGCAGCAGCAACAACAGCAGCAGCAGCAGCAACAGTTGGAGCTAAGCTCTTCTTTGCCAGCAAACCAACCCTCGGAAAAGGTACAGCTGGTCAGCTATGTGAAAAAACCCGCCGGAGGGGTAGGAGGAGGAGTAAGTCCGGCCGAGCAGCTGCAGCTACAACCCATGCAGAGCCAGGGTCAGGTGCAGATGCAGGCCCAGATGCAGGCGGCCATGCAGGGGCAGCTGCCAGGACACATGCCCGCCCAAATGCAGATGCAAGTGCAGCAGGTAGCCGTGCATCCCCAGCTCCAGCTCCATCACCAGCAGCAGCAGCAGCAGCAGCAGCTACCCAACCAGCAACCCAGCACGATTTCCGTACCCATTCCCATGCCCGGAACGGGTAACGTGGAGCCCAAGCCGGGCGACCAAAGAAAGCGACGCAAACGGGAAGTGCAGAAGCCGCGACGCACAAATCTGAATGCTGGCCAGGCAGCTGGCGGAGCGCTCAAGGATCTGAGTATAACCCTGCCAGCCGGTGCCATGGTTCAGCTGGCCGGGATGCCACCAGGATCGCAATATATCCAGGGAGGAAATGCCAGCACAGGTCATGTGATCACTGGCGGGGTGACCATTGGCAGTGGGTCTGGAGGAGCGGGTGCCAACACCACCACAATGCTCAAGAAGCGTGTGCGCAAGTTCTCCAAGGTCGAGGAGGATCATGATGCATTTACCGAGAAGCTGCTGACCCACATACGCCAGATGCAGCCGCTGCAGGTCCTAGAGCCGCACCTCAATCGGAATTTTCACTTTCTGGTGGGCAGCAATGAGGCGGCGGCCAGTGGCCGTGGGTCACCCAGCTCCAGTGGTGTCGGCAGTTCAGTGGCCTCCTCCACCTCCACCTCCTCACAATCTTCATCATCGTCCTCTGGATATGGTGGCAAACTAAAGAGCGCCTCGCTAAACAACCGAGGCTGGCCTTTGGGACGACACTTGGAGGGCCTGGAGGACTGCGATGGAGCCATCCTGGGACGCTATGGTCGGGTGTGCCTGCCGGGGATACCCTCGCTGTATGACAGCGAACGTTTCGGCGGAAGCGGCGGCTTGGTTGGTGGTTCAGCCGCCAACCGTTCGCCCTCGCCAACGCCAGGCATGGACTTGGAAAAGACGCTGCCCATGTCCAGCATACAGAATGACTTCTATGACCAGGAGTTCTCCACCCACATCGAGCGTAATCCTCGCGAGCGCCTGCAGCGACACATTGGCGCTGTAAGGGACTGCAATCTGGAGACCATTGAACTGGTGGAGAGCGAGGGAGGCATGGCGGCTTGGGCGGCGGCCCTGCCGCGACTCACACGTTATCCTGGCCTGATAATCCTCAATGGGAATAGCCGTTGCCATGGACGCATGTCGCCGGTGGCCTTGCCGGAAGATCCCTTAACCATGAGGGTGCCCGTGTCGCCGGTGTTGCGCTCTTGCGGCGAGGAGCTGCGCAAGGCCCAGCAACTGGAGCTGGGCCTGGGTTCCTTGGGTAACAACAACAACAACAACAACAACTATCAGCAGAAGAACCAGAATGTGATACTCGCCCTGCCCGCCTCCTCCTCCTCCACGGAAAACATAGCCGGCGTGTTGCGGGATCTGGCCAATCTTTTGCACCTGACACCCGCTCTCACCTGCAAGATCATTGAGGATAAGGCGGGCAGCGATAAGCTGGCCAACGATATGGCCCTGGAGCAGCTGCAGGATCTGGATGAGAAGCACAACAAGGATGACTTCAAGCGGCCGCTGAGCCAAGTTAGCCAAGGTCACCTGCGCAAGATACTCAACGGACGCCGCAAGTTATGCCGCAGCTGCGGGAATGTGGTTCATGCCACTGGGCTGCGTGTGCCGCGACACAGTGTTCCGCCGCTGGAAGAGCAGCTGCCGCGCCTTGGCCAGCTGATGGCGTTGCTGCCCCGCAAGTCACCGCCACCGAACTTTGCCTACTTTTGCGATCGCTCCTGCTTTGCCAGGTTCAAGTGGAGCGGCCAGGCGGCGGAGGCGGCCAGTCTGCTCATTCAGCCGGCGGGAGGTGCCACCAGCTTGTCCACCAATACCAACTCCTCTAGGGATTCACCTAGCAGCAGCGGCGGCGGCTTAGCGACTGTCACCGAAACCCTGGTCAAGCAGGAACCGGAGGATGAGTTGGATGTGAAGCACGGTATCCCTAGCAATCCTAGCCACCTGCCGGCCCAGCGCAAGTCCATTGTCAAGTGCTTTAGTGCCGATTGCTTTGCCGCCGATGGCGAGGCCACCGCCATCAAGCTGGAGTTTGAAGGAGCAGCAGGGACGAGCACGGGATTGGCCAACAATACAGTGTGGGAGACGGAGGCTAGTGGCCAGCTGGAGGACACCAGGCAATGTGTGTTTTGCAACCAGCGGGGTGATGGCAAGGCGGATGGACCCTCGCGACTGCTTAACTTTGATGTGGATAAGTGGGTGAGTAGCCAGGACCTGCTGTCTAATCTTCTTCCTCATCTCCTCTCTAAACTCCTCCCCAATCTCCCCATCCTTCTTCTCCTCTTCCAGGTCCATCTTAATTGCGCTTTGTGGAGCAACGGTGTCTACGAGACCGTGTCCGGGGCCTTGATGAACTTCCAAACAGCTCTGCAATCGGGCTTAAACCAGGCCTGCAGCTCCTGCCATCAGCTGGGAGCCACCATCAAGTGCTTCAAGTCGCGCTGCAATAGCCTGTATCACCTGCCCTGCGCCATACGCGAGGAGTGTGTCTTCTACAAGAACAAATCCGTCCATTGCAGTGCCCATGGTCATGGGGCGGTGGGCTCTGGAGCAGGTTCCACGTCCGCGTCTGCCGGCGTAACTACCACAGTGGGGGGAACCGAGAATGAACTCAGCTCCCTAGTGGTCCACCGGCGGGTGTTTGTGGATCGCGATGAGAACCGACAGGTGGCCACCGTTATGCACTACTCGGAGCTAAGCAATCTGCTGCGGGTGGGCAACATGACGTTCCTGAATGTGGGCCAGCTGCTGCCCCACCAGCTGGAGGCCTTCCACACGCCCCACTACATCTATCCAATTGGCTACAAGGTGGTAAGTAGATCGCTACCCTGGAGTACCGCTGTCATCGGTAATCATTCATCATGTGGCATGTCCTCCCACAGAGTCGCTACTACTGGTGTGTGCGACGTCCGAACCGGCGGTGTCGCTACATTTGCAGCATTGCCGAGGCCGGCTGCAAGCCCGAGTTCCGCATCGTGATCCAGGATGCCGGCGACAAGGAGCCAGAGCGTGAGTTCCGCGACAGCTCACCGTCGGCCGTGTGGCAGCAAATCCTGCAGCCAATCACGCGCCTGCGCAAGGTCCACAAGTGGCTGCAGCTCTTTCCGCAGCACATCAGTGGCGAGGATCTCTTTGGCCTCACGGAGCCAACGATTGTCCGGATATTGGAGAGTCTGCCGGGAATTGAAACCCTCACCGATTATCGCTTCAAGTACGGACGCAATCCTTTGCTGGAGTTCCCCCTGGCCATCAATCCATCGGGTGCGGCGCGAACCGAACCCAAGCAGAGGCAGTTGCTCGTCTGGCGGAAGCCACACACGCAGCGCACGGCTGGCAGCTGCAGCACCCAGCGGATGGCCAATTCGGCGGCCATTGCCGGCGAGGTGGCCTGTCCCTACAGCAAGCAGTTTGTCCACTCGAAGAGCTCCCAGTACAAGAAGATGAAGCAGGAGTGGCGCAACAATGTGTACCTGGCCAGGTAAGACTCCACTAGAAGTCGGGTTATAGTGCCTAGTGGCTAGACTGTTTGTTGTCTCCCTTGCAGGTCCAAGATCCAGGGTCTGGGCTTGTATGCCGCCCGGGACATTGAGAAGCACACGATGATCATCGAGTACATTGGCGAGGTGATACGCACCGAGGTGTCCGAGATACGCGAGAAGCAATACGAGTCAAAGGTAACCATAACCATTTTGTATTTAAAAATATTCAACCCCCTAATTACTTCTTCTTCTTGTAGAACCGCGGCATCTACATGTTCAGGCTGGACGAGGATCGCGTGGTGGACGCCACCTTGAGCGGCGGCCTGGCGCGCTACATTAACCATTCGTGCAATCCCAATTGTGTGACCGAGATCGTGGAGGTGGATCGCGATGTGCGCATCATTATCTTTGCCAAAAGGAAGATCTATCGCGGCGAGGAGGTATAAAATATAGGTTCTTATACCCGACAAATCGCTAACACTCTTTACTCTCTTTTGGTCGCAGCTTTCGTACGATTACAAGTTTGACATCGAGGACGAATCGCACAAGATACCCTGCGCCTGCGGAGCGCCCAACTGTTG
This sequence comes from Drosophila ogumai, assembly GCA_018904815.1. NCBI lineage: Eukaryota > Metazoa > Arthropoda > Insecta > Diptera > Drosophilidae > Drosophila > Drosophila ogumai. The sequence goes on along the minus strand of JAEIIJ010013358.1, from coordinate 5,325 downwards.
CAAGTGGATGAACTAAGGACCAACCGAGAAGGAGCTCTTCAAGCTGGAGAAGGAGCCTTGAAGCTCCGCGCCCAGTGAACACAGGAATTGTTATAAAATCTGATCAATTAGATAGAATCGCGCTAAGCAAGTATAGAGTAGAGACCGTGTACATATTGAGAGCCTAGACCCTTGATAGTAATGGTGATGATGAGGATGTGCCCACTGTAGCTAATTTATGACCCAAGGAACCCAAGGAAGGAGTGGAGTCAAACAGAGTGTTTCATAGTTTCAATTGAACGATTGCCATCGTTGCCCCCATCTATATATAATAATATATATATACATTTATATTAAGAGAGAGAGAGTATACATAAATGTTAAGGCTAGGACATGACCGCCGCGCGCCCTCCCCCTCCCCTCTCCCCCCTTGTAATGTAATCCTTCTCATCCACATCCACACTTTGGAAATAATCGTGGGATAAGCAGACCAAACTTGACTCTATGCGTGTGTGCCTTCCCCCCCTCTCTGTTTATCATAATTATTATTATTATTGCTATTATTATCATTTATCATTATCGTAGTTGTAGTTATTTTATTTCTTTCCCATTCTCTACGCCTCCCTTCTTCTATCGACATTTAAATGAGAGCTTGTTTTGTCCTTCAAGCGGCTTAGTAGTATTTTTTCAACATCTATATATATACATACGCTGATAGGTATATATATATTTTTATTTTTTATTTTATTTTTTAATTAGTTTTTGCAGTTTACGTACGTTTAAGCATAACAACAAACTCCAAGAAAATTATATTTTTCAAGCCCCCTTAAGTTAAGTAAATAAAACCTGTATGCCACCATTTTAAAGGAGAAGTAGTTGTATTTTGGGGCAAAGGGGTGTTCCCTCCTTCCCCCTTCCAGACTTTAATAACAACAAAAACAAAGGGAAGTCTACGAGCTAGGAGGCTACGATCGCGGCTTGGCACGCGCCACAAGACGCTGCAGCTGCACGCCGGCGGCCAGGGTGAGGATATCAAAGTTCTTGAGGTACCAGGAGATGTTGTACATCAGGTGAATGCGCCAGTTCTTGTCCAGGAACGTCTTGTAGAACTCGCTCATCTGGTCGGCGGAGACCTCCTCGGTGCCGCTCTCCTTGTGCAGCCGCACAAAGTCGTCCTTTTCCTGGGTGCCAGCGAAAGAGAAAGAGACGGCATCATGCATTGGGACGACGAACAAGGTATGAACTCTATCCTTCATTACCTCATAGAAGCGCTTGTTGTGCCGCGTCCAGAAATCCACATTCCAGGCCTCCACCTCGTTGCGTTTGAGCCGCAGGCTCCGCGCCAGCGGCGTTTCGCTGTCATCATAGTGACGCACATAGGGCCGCAGGTTGGACTGGGCATCCGGTGGGCCAATGTAGTCACACTTTATGTCCTGCGGCTCGGGCTTGTTGGCCAGACCGCCGCCGCCACCGATGGCCGCCGACTTCTCGGGCCCCGCGGCGGCATAGCAGCGCGTAAGCTGTTTGAATGCAAGTAGAATAAATTGAATTAGATTCGTGGAGTGATCCCTTAAGGCGGACACTCACCTGGGTAAACAATAGGCGGTGGTGGGCCTGGCACTTAAGGCATTTGTTCATTGTATTTCTGTTAATTTGCGAGTTGTTTTTGTTGTTACGTTATGTCAGCAGAGGGACCAAACAGACAAAAAATACCAACGACAAAGCAAAAAATACTAAAATTATAGCAAGATTCTCCCATTTTTAGCTGTCCCGCAGTGTTCCCAGATCAGGGATATTGCCCATAGGTTTTAGCGGTTTGTTAAGTCCTAAGGGGAAATTAAAAAAAACATTAGCTAAAACATCTTACTTTTTTTTCCACAACTTTTCTTCATTCAAAATTTGTAAAAAATTAAATTCCTTCTAATTTAGTGGGATATTTTACGGGGGGGAAATTTAAACCTTTTAGAGATTTTTTAGGGCGAAATCGAAATTGTCATCTGGCAACCCTGCTGCTGTCCCGTGACAATAGGAGTTTACAAATAAAAACATTAAAAAACAGCTGAAACTGGAAAATAACACCCACCCAGCACAAGTGGCGACGGCAGACAGTCCAGCAGGCAATATGTCACCGAAGAACAACCACGATCCCACCTCCTCTGGCGACTCCGGCAGCGCCAATGTCCAAGAGGCCGATCTGCAGGGTGAGTTTAAGACGTTTTATTTATGGACAGAGAGCGACGCTCGTTGGGATTGCCTCATTTATTTGGTGCCTCCTGCAGAGATGGAGGATGTGAATCAAAGTCTGGACGAGCTGAGCTGCGCCCTAGATGCCGTGGAGCAGCGCACGGACGACATAATGTCGCAGCTCCGCGAGCTCCTCGACTCCAACAGGGAAATACGTCGCCTGCTGGCCGAGGAGAAGGATAATGCCGAGCAGCCAGAGGACGACAACATGGATGGGCAACAACAGTCGGGCAACGCTGCCAAGTAGGGGACACCTGGCCACCTGGCCACCAGTTATTTGTTTGTTTTGAGCACCCAATTCCCGTCAATTGTTTCGTTTTTTTTTGTATCGTGTATTATTGGTTCTTAATCTCTAAGTAAACGTAATTGAAAGCAGCTCTAAGGACTAGTTCTGGCGCGGCTTCTTGCGCTTCGTCTTGGTGGCGGAGTCGACCGGCTTGGCTGACGATGAATTGCTGGAGGAGATGTACTGGAACACGATGTCAAATAATCGCTTGGATTCCTCCTTGAGGCGTGCGTTCTCCTCGAGGAGCTTCTGGACATCAACGCCGTTGGCAGAGGCAGAGTTCTCCATGGACTCGTCGGCGTCGGCGTCTGCGTCCTCGTCTTCCCCTTCTTCCGCCTCCTCTTCCTCTTCGTCCGCCTCCACACCGTCCTCTTCATCCTCTCCTTCTCCTTGGACACCCTCTCTACTCAACTCTTCATCTGCTTCCTCGTCTTCGGCTTCCATTTCCTCTTCCGCCTCGTCTTCCTCCGCATCAGACTCATCTTCTGCCTCCGCCTCCGCTTCACCCTTGTCTTTTTGGGACTTGCTCATATACATGGAAGCTATCAGCTGGCGTAGTATTTCCGTATCCGTGCCCGGGTAGCTCTTCGTGAGGTCCGGCTCCGGCGACTGTCGCCCCTTGGCGTACTCCTCGGTGACCAGCAATTCAATGTAATCGTCCTTGGTTCGCGGCGTAATCATGCGCTTCAGAGTGTCGGCAAACGGCTGAGTGTGCTTGTGCTCCGGGAGAAACACGCTGGGGGTAAGCAGGCGGATGCGGAGGTTCGTCACGGAGCCTGTCTGGGGCAAGCTCTTGACTAGCTGCCGGCTGCCCACATCCCAGACGCACACCTGGTTGTCCTCGCCGCCGGACACAAGCGATGTGGAGCTCATATTCAGGGCCAAGCTGGTGATGGCCTTGCCAGCGGTGTGACCCACAAAGGCCTGCAGCTCATCCTCCTCCACGTGGTATTCCTGGTTAGGAAAACAAATTAATTTCAACTAAATAATAACGCGAGGTAGTTAGACCCACCTTCATGCGCGGCGTCTTTTCCATGTGGAAGACGTACACCTTGCCATCGCCGGAGCCCACATAGACATGCGTCTCCAGCTGGTTGACAATTACACTGTGCAACGCCACGGGAAAGACCACGCTGAGCAGTTGGCTGCCCCCGAGAAGGTCATAAACGTTGCAGCAGCGATCCAGGGAGACGGTAAAGAGGTGCGACCGGATGCCCCCCAAGCCCGAATACACATCCGTTACGGCCAAACCGTGATCATTGAAGCTGTACAGTGGCTCGGTGCTATCCTGCCCGCTGCTGCCCGTGTCCAACGGAGCTGCAGCAAAGGTCAAATCCCAGACGAGCACAGCGCCATCCTTGCCGCCGCTGATGAAGTGCTCCCCGTTGTCGGTGAATCGCAGGCAGGTGATGGGCTGATAGTGCTTGGACAAGGTGTTTAGCATACGGCCGGTGTTCATGTGCCACAGGTAGATGTTCTCCTGGATGCCCGCCGCCAGGAAGCAGCCGTCGGGCGTCAGGGCCAGGGCATTGACCTTGCCGGGCACCACAAACCGCAGGCTGGCCATCTGCTCCTGCTTGTTGATGGGCCAGACATGGATCAGGGGCTTGGCCGAATTGGCCGCAAAGACATGGCTGAGACCGATCATGGCCAGGCCGTGGTGCTGGGCAATGCCGCCGCCCTTGTAGCGCATGAGATCGGTGCCGGTCCGCAGGTCCTGGACGCTGCATGTGGTGTTGTCCTCGCTGCTGGTGCTGATGAACAGGGCCTCCACGGCGTTTGCCATTTTGGCTATGAGTTTTCCTTATTCCTCCGGATCGCTGGACTGGCGATCTTCGGTTTCTTCACACGTGCGCGGTTCCAACAGTGTGACCAGGTGGCTGAAGCTGCTGAAAGAATCGTCTTATTCATGTTATAAATGTTTAGTTCATTTGTTTATATTTTTAAAATTTTTTGTTTAATATTTTTTCTTTTAATTTTTTATCGTTATGGAGCGAGTAATTCTTTTTACTGCCACAAAAACATTTATCCTTTTGAAGTGTAACTGCTCTTGCCACCAGTTTTTCAGTATTTTTTGTTTTGGGCTGCTGATGCGGCCACTCTTTATTAACAGCCCGCTATATTTGAAATACAAGACAAGTTTTGGCATAATATTTGTGATTAAACGCATATCAAGCTTTAACGTTTGCAAACATAATTTTATTAAACATTTAATTTTCGCAGTATTTAAACTGATATAAATTTTGGGTAATTGAAGGGTATAAATTCCAGTTGATAACAATATCGTATCAATATGCGCCAAATTAATATCGTTGAGTGTTTTCTTGTTTCATATTTAATTTTCTTGCTGTTCTTTACTTTGGGGTATACGGTAAGGGGACGGAATAGTCCTTCTAAAATGTACAATGAAATACGGAAGAAGAATGTCAAACCAAAAGGTTAAACCGGAACCCAAGAAAATGACTTACAGGACTCGCGTTTACTATTTGTAAAATACGCCGGAGAGCCGCCCTCTCTTCAGGGAATTGAGATTCCTCACTCCTAGAAGGGAAGACATTTAGTGGATTAGATCAGGAGTCCGACCAGTCCGGAACAAGTCAACTTACATAACCTGGATTCTGCGCAATTTACAATAGTAAAAGTCGCGCTCCATCCAAACTAGTAAGAGCGTGGAAGTTGTCAACGGAAGCCTACCAGAGCCTCCACTTAATAAAGCATCCATTTTGGAGGGGCTTGCGACTACACTTGACGTAGCCTCCTCTTCCAAGGGTTGAGGTCTAGCGTCTCCACTTGACGTAGCGTCCTCTTCCAAGGGT
>JAEIIJ010013355.1:0-23617 GCA_018904815.1 Drosophila ogumai | reverse complement strand
TTGATCTCAAAAAAGGTAACATAAAATAACGTTGAACATTTTTAAACTCTTCCTAGAATATTCAAATTTATTATACTATTTTATATCCCAGAATCTCTTTTTTCTCGGTGTACACAGTGCATTTCACAGCATTCTTTTTTCGAAATATTTTTTTGTGCGTCACATTGCACAATTAAAATGCATGGGGCATGGGCAGGCATGGCAATCCGAAGTGTTGTAAGCGCGCAGCTGTTGCATGCCGCATCGAATCGAAACGGGCAATGGTTATGCTTATGCATGAGCCACGCCAACCGATGGTACATCCGCCTGGATATCCTTGGACATCCCCCTGGATATCCTTGGCTGTGTTTCCGCTCCGAGCGCCCACCACCGCCGACCATTAACCAATCTTGGGGCATTACTTGAAGTCCTGCACTGCTGCAACAATCGGAGTTATTTATGCGCATAATTACCTGCGCTGCTGCAGCCATTTACATATGCGACCGATATCGGGGATCTGCCTGGGATTTATCCTGCGCGCATACAAAATGTTGAATTAAGACCGAAACTAGAAGGTGCTCCCCCTTACTGCTACCTTTACCTTTACATTTGCCTTTGGCTTATTAAATGCAAGAGTAACAAGTGAAAACTCGCAGAGAACACTGAACAAACTGCAAAATTGCCTCATTATGTGAAAAGGCAGCAAATAAAAGTTGGCAGTTAGCACAAAAGGGCCACGTAGCTTTCACTGTGTGGAGTTGCAGCTGCTTTGGTGGGTGTTCCTGGCGCAAGGCTGTTCCACAGGGTGGAATGGCACTGAAAATTTATGCAGCACAAAAGCCGCGGCAAATGTAAGTAAGCCAAACGACATAAGCAGGCATAAACACAGCCGGATCAACTGAATCCGTTCATAATGGCAGCCGTCGAAATACCCTTTTGCGGAATGGCCCTTTTAGCCCCTAAGATACTGGTTTAATTGGGTTTACACACAGTACATTGAAATAATCAGTTAAACGGGGTAGTCGGAGGGGAAGTCGAAATGCTTAACCAACAATTGAGAAGAGATATGGAGTCTCTTATGGTAAATTTCCAATTTAAATTAAATGCTTAGCAGCTTTAAATATAGGGTCAGAGCCTGGTAACGTTTTTGTTTACTTAATTTACTATAAAACTCCTTTAGAAGAGTTGTTATGAATTATTGAATAATATAAAAAAAAAGATTAAGAATACAGGGAATTTACATATACTTTGTTTATACGTTGCTTAAGGTTACCTTAAAATACTTATAAATATTTTAAAACCTCAAAAGATATATTACATTATGATAAGAAGATTAACAAGAATTTACTAGAAACTCTTTTTAATTTCTACAAACAAATATATAATTTAAACAACAATATATGGTTTTATTTTGTTATTTCTTGTATTATATATTTAACTGTTAGAACTTGCTCTATTTTCCTTCTTTTTTATTTCGAATTATACCAAGACCGTTTATGTAATTTAATATTATAATAACATATTTTACTTTTCGAGCTTGTTCCATTTCCTTCTATTTTATTTTTAAATTATACCAAAACCGTAGATATACATATATCTATCTATATCAAACCCCAACCCACATAAAATACATCAACGTTTCGGTGAAAAATACCTTCTCAAGTTGAAGTCAATCCACACTTGAGTTAAATTACCCTCCAAATAAGCGCTGTCATGAAGTTGGTTTTCGCAAAATGCATTTCCTGTTTTAAATTCATTTGGAGCCAATTCGGTTATCGAGTGGAGCAGCGGTTGCCAAGCCGCCAACCTAGTGGATATGGCCTCGATCTGGTTCCAGGTCTGGTGCGAGGGCCGCTGGCACAAAGGGCAGCCCCATTGAGTGCACCGACGCGTCGACGGCTCCCGGTGGGTGTAAATTTTGTTATGCGGCAAATGCGCCATAAAGCTCACAGAGCAGTAGCCCCTACACTCTGGACAATATTTGTTTTAAATTTTTGGGAATTTTATGGGGTTAATATGAGGGTATTTTTCAAGATTATAAAATGGTATGAGTAAGAACCACTTTTTTTTGGGAAGGATTTTACTTATTTCCTATCTTAATCTTTAAGAATATTTATCAAAAAATATATTCTATAATTTTTTTATAACTTTTTAGGAAGGTTCATAGCATTTATATTATTGAGATATATTTTCCTATTCAAAACAAGGCTTATAATTATAAATTTCTTACCTTCTTTGGCAAGTAGTTCATTTAGCTTAAAATTATTCCTATTCCTTTGATTGCTCTTATTTTAAATTGGATTATAAAATATTAATAAAATATATACCTCCCAAATTAATTTTATTTCGAGTGCAGGATGCGAATGAGGATGAGGATACAGGAGCTGCCTGGGATGCAGGTCTTCCTTCAGCTTTCCCAAAGGCAGCTTGCATTTGCGTGAATATATTCCTTTCTCTCGGTTAGCCGCCCCTCTGTTTTTCGCTCCTCCCTTGCACCGGGCAATCGGAGGTATGAAAGAGGTTTGGATAAGGATTCGGAGCAGGGTACGGGTTCGGAGACGGAACCCAGTCCGTCCGTGTTGTGCATGTGCGGCACTCTAATAAAATTTAATAAAAAACGTGCAGCGCGGCATAATGCAATGGCAATGGACTCGCCCAAGGGGTCTGGGATTCTGGCCCGGATTGGGGTTGGACTTGCGGTTAGGACTCTGTGTGTATGCTGATAGTTCTGGGGGACAGGTGTATCATTACCTGCACGCCAACCGCAAGCTCCCAGCATATCGATATAGATATAGCGAAGCTATAGTCAACCTACTCATTTGCGTCTTCTGAAAAATAATAAAAAAAAAACCATCATTTGATTCTTCTGATAAACTTACTATTACACTGGGAAGAATTTTATGGGTAATAAATTATAAATATTATAATAAATAGTAATAAATATTTACACAAATATTATTTATCAACAAAAGGAATTTGTCTTCTTACAGTCCAAATAAAAAAGGGGAACTCCGGTGGTCATAAGATGCCATGGGCAAGTGTGTCTCCCGGCAGTCGCCCCCGCTCACCCAGCTCGAGGAGATCGCCTCCCGCGGCGGAGAGCATCATCAATCTGTATTGACAATCGCATTGTCTCGCGAAGACTTGGCCCAGGCACACAAAATCTGGCAAGAGTTGACAGCGAGTAATGAATACATAGCAGCCACATCGTCACGGGACCAGGAGCAGCAGCAAAAGGAACTCCAGGAACTGGAGGAGCCGGAACCCTTTTACTACACCATAAGCCGGCGGCATATCGAATCCCTTTACATCGATACCCCAGTGGAACCGCTGACATCGGTGGAGTACTCCACTTGTCAGGAGTTCCTGCTACAGGAGCTGCTGCAGGCCATTGAGACCGTCGAGGAGGAGCAACAGCAGAGACGCCAGACTGCTGCCAGAATCAGGCCAGAACCTCAATTACAAGCGGAGAACAACGGCTGGCTGCCGGCGGTGAGTAATATTGATAAATGTTTACAACTCACGCGGGAATTGTGGCGAAAAGCGAATGAAAAACTGTCAATAAGTGTGGCATCCTTTTTGCCGGGAAAAATTCGAGTCGAGGCTGACAAAAGAGATGAGTCTGTGGAGTCTGTGATTTTGGGTCAACCCTCATTTGGTTTATCTGACATCAATACTCTTTGTTTGTTGGGGAACAGGATGGCTACTTGCTGGGAATTTAAAAGGAATAAAGGATACGAAAACAGCAGGGGAAAATATATTGATTTTAAATAAAATAACAATGATCTGGGTACTAATTGTTGTCTTATAAAAGTAGGAGCTTTAAATACATCATTGGTTCTTCCAGAATCTCTATAAGAAAAGCCTTTCCCTTTCTTTTAATCAAAGTTTACCAACATCATAAAACAGCCTATCACACAAACGTTTAAAATAATCATAAAAGTGCCAAAATTGAGGCTGACTAACGAGGTCCTTGAGCTGCCTTTGAGATACACTCTTCCTCTCTCGACTTTCCCTTAACAGTTTAGGTTTACATATTCATATTCGTATCCTCCAAAGGCTTATTACATGGTAATCTTACACACACAACCACCGTCAAGGACGTTCCCTCCCCACAACATATCATATTTCTTGCTTAACCAAAGCACTTATCCCCTCACTTCCTAGCCACGTTGCTCTTCCCCCCGGCAATTGACCTTAACCAAATTTTATTTAACTTGGATTTTAGGTCTCGCCGGGCTCTTATTACATCTGAATTTTACATGAATCACGGGGATAAAACAGCGCAGGGAAATAATAAAAAAACTGCAAAAAAACACCTCACACTTCATTTCATGCTGTGCATTTTTGATTCTATAAGAAGTGTTTTGTTTATTCAAAGTAATCATAAGAATGGTAAAATATTCAAGAATACGTCTGGGGACAATTTTTTACTCTGAAAAATGTAGAATATAAATTTAAAAGGAAAAAATAGTATTAAAGTATATTAATTATAATTTTTAAACTATCTTAAAAGTTCAAGTTTTTTAATTTTCAACTAATTTGTAAATTTCTATATAACTTTTCTAATTACTAATATATATTTTTAATTTATGATTATTCTATATAATTTTTCCAATGACTAAAAATTATTTTTAATTTATTATTCAAAACATAATAAACTAAAAATAGCTAGTAGTTATTAGAAAAATAATATAGAAATTCGCAAACAAGTTGAAAATTAAAAAACAATGAACTTCTAAGATAGTTTAAATCCAAATACTTTTCCAAATCTATCTACAAACATTTCGTACTTTATTTACACACATTTTCCCATTTTCCATTTTTACACCAACACTTTCCACCAATTTTCCACATCATTTTCAACATGGTTAGCTTCCCGGCTAAGAGCCAGAGCAGCGTGGCCACCAGATGGCACCACCGCAAACCACCCCCGTTTTCGGGCCACTTAACTCGGGCAGCCACTTGTTTTCATTGCTCTGCGCATGAGCGAACACTGGGAAATTTGGTAGTAGCTCTCCGGTTTTCCTTCAAATTCTCCCCGCTGTGGTCAAGCGCGAGAGAACATTCAGAGACCACCACTAGGCACAGGGAAAGAAACCCATTCTCCGTTCTCCGCTTCATGAGAGTTTTCAGCTCGCCATTCAATTTTCCGTGTGCCGTGCTTTCACAAGTGAAAAATCGTCGCCACTTTGCCGCAGCAGGAAAAAACTCAGCAAAAACTATAAAAATACAAGTGACAAACTAAATCGAAAAGAAAACAAAAGCAGGAAAAGCGAAAACCCAAAATAGATACAATCGAACGAGGTGCGAAAAGCGTTTGCATAACTTGAGGCGCAGGTGGAAGTGCGAGCAATCTGCGAAAGATTTTTCCAGCAAGCAGCAAGGGATTTTCAAGGACCTCCTCTGTGTGGGTGTGTGCATGTACTCGCAGGTCCTCCCCCTTGCTCTGTACGTGTGTGCGTTGTGTGTACCTCAAGTGCAATTATAAATGGCGTAATTTCGTGCGCGTCGGCCGTGTCATGAACATAGCCGCCTTGCATCCCAGAACTGACCTTGCGGACACCATCGGGATCACCAGAAACGCGATCAGGACGTATCCCCAGCGAAAGGAGGAGGAGGAGGCTCGCTGGAAGAGCGAGTGTCCCTGCCGACGACCTGCAACATGGATGAATGCGACAACCCCGTCGTCGTCACACTAGAGAAATTCGCATCCGCATCCGCTTCCGCATTAATCGTATCCGCATCGCAGCCGCACGAGAATTTCGCCGAAACGAGCGAGGATATTTGTGACAAAGAGCCGAGGACCGATGATAACGGGGGAGTCCTAGACAGAGAGGACCTTCACACGTCGATAGACGATAGCTCAGCAGCAGCAACAGTCGAGGAGGACGCAGCCAACGACGCGGAAGTCGAGGCAGTCATCATGGTACTGGAATTAAAAGTTCATTAAAAGATCGCCTAGATATTTAAAATCACTGGAAAATTGGCACTAAAGTATGATGTGAAAAGTTTCAATAGTTGAAATAATATCAAATCATACTTTAAGTCGGCTTTCTAAGTATTCTTAAGTCCCTAAAGGTTTCAGCAGTAAACGCTGATATAACATATATTTTCTGTTTAAAAAGAAACCTAAACCCATCAAGTAGTTTGTATCTCATTTAAAGTGTATAATTTTGTGGTCAAAGGTAAAATATGTATGTGCGTTAAGGCCGAGCCGGAAAGAATATCTCTAAAGAAGAAAAATCTTTAGTAATTTCAACTCTCCATCTATGGCACAATAAGCCCACAGTTTCGATACATATCTTTCCCAAAACCACCTCCACATAAAACGGTATCTATTAGAAATATTCCCTCATTGCTATTTATCACGATTCCATAAAAAGTATCTCGTAGATAGTTATTGTTTAGTAGGAGCCGAGTGACTCATGTAGTTAGTATATATATTCTATTGTCTATTGTCTGCTCTGCCGTTCGAGGGAAGTCCTCGAGGCTCCTTTGTCTTCTACTGTGTGTGCGCCTCTCATCTGTGCTGACCCGATTTGCAAATGGGTTTCGCTTTCATGGTAATCGCTTTTAACCCGCTCCTCCTCTGTACCCCTTAGGGCCAGGCGGAGAGCAAGAAGCAGGGCAGCAAGTCAAGTCGCCGGCACCACCACAATGCAAATGGAAATGGCAACGGCAATCCGGCGGAGGCACAGGATCAGGCGGTGCACACCAAAGGCACTGCCATGTCCTTTGGCTTCCGCAAGAAGCTCAACGGGACACCCAAGAAGTTCAAGAAACTCCTGGAAGGCGGCGATAAAAGCGCAACGCAAACGGACACAAAGGACGACAATGGGAATGCAGGTGAGAGTTGAACCAAACAAAGAGGAAGTCCTCCAAACTTGTAAAATACAAAGAAAACTTTTAATACAAAATTTGTTAATTTTGATTGGTTATTTTTTTAACAAAAATTCAATGAAATATTTATACCCAAAGCTAGTCATTGTTTGGTAAAACTATTTTCCAATTAAGTTCCTTGAGACAACCATTAAAAACTTCAAATATAAATAACTATATAAACTTCAAACAATACCCCAGGTTTCGCTTCATTGTTTTACAAGTTTTAGCCTTGGTTTCAAGCCATAACCGGCTTGTGTCCCTTCTAAAATTGGCAATAGCCGGCACAAGTATTATGGCTTTTTAATTTGGCGACAATTTGACCAATTTAACAACGACCTGACATGCCAACAATACAATTCATCCTCCTGCCTCCTTACAGCTGCTCCCATTCACTTTGAGAAAGTAGGCGCCGCCGCCCAGAAGACGGTGGCAGGTGCGGCCGGTGCCCGTTTCGGCTATCGTGGGGCGGTGCCACGTCCCGCTTCCACAGGCTTGACTGCGCCCAGCGAGGAATCCGAATCCGAGACTACGGCCAATGCCCAGAATAACAACAACAATAACAGCCGAGGAGCGGGAAGCGGTCCGGTGTTGGTGAGCAATTGTGAGTATCAAGGGAATCGAAGAAAACTTCTTTCATTTTTTATCGATACATAGAAAAAAATTAGAGGAATTCGTTGTAATAAAATGGGAATTTAAGGATTTGGGATCTTTATCAATGGAATATTCATTGTAGTATTCCTTGAAGTATTTATTGAAATATTTACTGGTGAATTCTCTTAAATCTTCCCTCATATACTCACTGAAATATTCATCGAACTCCACTACATTTAATACTCAAATATAAATCTAAACACCAACTTCCACTCCAATATTGATACTATGTATTTCTTGTTTCGTGCAGTGAAACGACGCTCCAAGAGCGCACATGCCGGCGGCGTGTCCGGCAGCGGCGAGCCCAAAATAGCCCAGCCCAAGACGCTGACGTTCAACCTGAACCAAAACACCACCATCGAGTACCAGCGGCGTCAGTTCTTCGGCGAGATAGCGGACGACACGTCGGGATCCGGCATGGGATCGGGAACGGGATCAAGAGCGATGCAGCCGCGATATAACTACAACAATCTGGCCAGCATGCATGCCAATGTCATGTGAGTAGTGATCCTGTGATCCAAGGATAATCAATTTGCAATCCCTAATCCCTAATTTCAGAGTTCGCCCCACACCGCGTCCCACGCCGGCTAGCTATGCCAAGTTCACCCTGCAGACGGTGAGCCTGCCCCGGCCAGAGTATCCGGTGGCCATCAGTCTAACGGCCACCACTCCAACCACGCCCAGCAGCAGTGTCCAGTCACCGGTGCCGGCACATTCCACGGGTGCCCGGGCCAAGGACACCTCCACCAGCTCCAGCTCACGACAGCATCCTTTGACCTCAGTGCATGTCCAGCCGCAGGCCCAGCAGCGGCATCTCGACCAGAAGAGTGTCAAGCAGCTGACCAACAACTCCACGCGGCGGGGATTCTCCGGCAGCCGGGAGATCAGCGCCGACTCGGGCATAGCCAGCATGGACATGGCCCTGGACAGCAGCTCGGGCAGTTCTGTGGGCTCCAAGCGAAGTCGCAGCCGGCCCAGAAACCTTAAGATGGTGATGAGTGGCAGGCACACCTTCGAGGTGCGGGACGTGGACGATCCGCCCTCCAGTGAGTCCAACTCCTTTGTGGAACCACTGGCACTTCCAAAGCTGCCCACAGATGGCAGTCAGAGCATTCCCTTGCCCCTGCTGGGCTTGGTAAGATCCAACACAGTGCTCAGTCGGGAGAGTTACGAGCGGCGCCAGGCTGAGGGATCTCCAGGATCCCAGGATCACAGTGAGGCAAAGCCCAAGACCCAAGGCAACGGCGGCTCCGACGAGAGCGAGAGCGTGGATGAGGAGAAGCTTTACCTGGATTCGTCCACCTCCGAGAAGAGTGCCAAACAGCAGCAGAGTCAGTCCTCGGTGGCCTCAACCTGGCGTCTGCAGGCGGGCGAATCCCTGGCTGCCCAGGATTGCAGCAGCATGTCCATGAGCATCAGCAGCGACACCCAGGCACCGGATAATGCCAGGGACAACAATGACAGGGAGGAGGACATGTCCCTGGGCCTCGACGAGATCAGTCTGATCAACACGGACATGCAGTTTAGCACAATTTGTAAGTGATTACTTCTGTTCATTGGAATCTATGTAAACTCCTTCTTGCTCTTCCAGCTTCGATGACGGAAACTCCGCCCAAGATGGGACAGGTGGAACCGCTGCTCAACATGCATCTGGTGGACAACCGCGAGGTGGTAGCCACCTGCTCTTCCGGCGATCGACCGCGCTCCTTTAACAACGCTCTGAACGAGTCCAAGTTCGCAGAGTTGGCCCTGGCCAGCAGTAACTGCCTGCTCCTGGACGATGAGACCTCTCCCACTGATAGCCTGGTGAGCAGCACCGAGGACTCCGAGGAGGCGGCCGGCGGCAAGCTGCAGAAGCACAAGCTCAACGAGGAGCGTCAGCAGAAGGACATCGATGAGATTGACATAGACGAGATATCGCCTGTCCTGGAACTGGATCTGGATCCCCCAGGAAATCGCAGTCCCATCTCACCCGGCACACCCACTCATGCCTCGCACTCGCTTTCCCTGGGTTCTGATTGCGGAAACCTCATTGACGACGAGATTGCCGATCAGCCGGGTCTGTTGTGCAACAGCGAGGCCCAGGAGGTGGCCACCGATACGCCCACTCTGATGGAGACTCTGACCCACACTCAGACGGGCTCCTTGAGGTCCTTGAAGAGTCAGTCAAAGGCTCGCACCGCCCTCCAGCAGGCCATTGAATTGAGTCTCAGGACTCCGGCGGCAGTGCGAAAGGCGGTGATGGATCGAGCTGAATCCCTGGACACCCTGTCACCCTGCGAGTCCATCTGCTCCGACGACCTAATGATGGACTTTGACATGAACAGCAGTCTGGACTCTATCGATCATATCGCCAATGCCTCGGGACGCAGCCGCAGTGGCTCGGATTTGCACAGATTGGGCCTTGGTGGACAGGATATGGATGCCACGCGGGCGGAGACGGAGGCGGAACTGCTCTCCGAGCTGGAGAGGAAGGGCAGCGATGTGATGAAGGAACTGAACACGCTGCTGAGAGGAAGGAGACAGCGCGGCGGGCCAAGGGAGCGAATAAGGTGAGTTTTGCTAAAAAAAATTGATTTATTTTTTAACAGAAAAATTATAGATTTGTTGAAAAAATCAAAAAGATATAAATATACATCGGGGTTGAGGTGTTTAATAAAAATAACTAAATGAAAAAATAATTAATAATCAGGGGCTTAGAAAGGAAAGTTACTAAAACCAATATTACAAAACTTTAAATTAAAAAGAGTTCCACAATGGATTTTATTTTCATTACATTTTATATAATAATCTTTATAATCTTCCAATTTTACACCAAGAAATACCGAATTAAAATTTCTTAAAATTCATATCTATTAACCAAGATCTAAAAAAGTGTTCCCAATAATTTCGATTTCTCTCTCCATTGGCTGAAGCTAATTGAATTGACTGCAGCGGGGTCAAATATGCGCTGGCGGTTCGCCTTTGATTTGGTTTTATTACCAGTCTATAGACTATATATATAGCTAGCTCTGCACTTGGCAGTCGGCCAGCGAATGTCGGAATATTATTAAGTGCATTTTCCTTTAGTGTTTTTCCTCAGGCCTTTTCTTCTGCAACCCAATTCCACTTGAGGTGCTGCAAATCAATCAGCAGCCTCTCCCTCTTTTCAGCGGAGCCTGTTTATTTTTATTATTTATTATCTTTTTTTTGGCTACCACAGCCGGCCGGTGAAATATTGCACAAGTTAGCCCAAGAAAGCCAATATTTGGAAATATTTATTTGGGATTTATAGATAGCTTTGGGATTTTTTTCAGAAGTTTAGGGAAGTTCAAGGAAACTAGAAACAATTCAGATTAAATTTGAAAATACAGTTTTATTTATAAAAATTATAAAGCTGCGTATATGAAAGTATAAGAAATACAAAAAATAAAAACAAACAGTAACTTAAAATAATGAATTTATTTTATAATTTTCTTAGTAATTTTTTAATCTTATACTCCAAAGTTTTTCTACTTAAAAGAGTCTTGTGATATCTTTTAAATAATATAATTAATCTACTAATTAAATTGTCTAAATAAATATTATTTTCTTAACAAAAGGTAATATAATCCATTCTCAATATACTAGAGTACCTTCTTTTCCGA
This sequence comes from Drosophila ogumai, assembly GCA_018904815.1. Lineage (NCBI taxonomy): Eukaryota > Metazoa > Arthropoda > Insecta > Diptera > Drosophilidae > Drosophila > Drosophila ogumai. The sequence continues at coordinate 12,476 of JAEIIJ010013355.1, read as the reverse complement.
CTTTTAACTATTAAACCCTTAAAATCCCCTAACTCAACCTAGTGTTAATGTCATTTGCTTGGCACTTTCCTGAATATCTCATCAATCGATTTAGCCGGCAAAGCAAACAGCAAGTGTATCTCACGTGTTTGCCTGTTTGTTTTGCTTCTTATTTATTTATTTTGCTTTTGCCTACCAAAGGGCACTCTGGGGTTAATCAGATGCAATTTACTTCAGCCAGCTCAGGGCTTCGGAATGGCATGACGCCCTGTCTCTGGCCCCTTTCCCCTCCCTCTCCCTGGTTTTTTATGGCCAAATGGGAATGGAAATTGAAATTAGCCCAAAATTAGACAGACATCATTGGGACAGGTTGGAACTAAAAGCTGCAATGGCTCTTCGGCCTTTCGGCTTTTTGTTTGTGTTTTGTTTATTTTTTTTTTGGGTTTGGCAGAGTTGCCAAAGGTTACTCCACTCGGAATTCCCACTGCAGTTCCCGTTGTCGCTTCCAATTGCTAGCTTTTAGCGCCGGCTACCAGAAAGAGAAGGGTATGGCTGGAGGCTATAGAGGGATAAGGGGCAGACAGGGACATTCGTGGCCCAAAACAACTCCGTGTGGGCATCGGCATTCTGGCCAAGTGAAGCCAAAGCCAAAGACGCGACCAAAGGCAACGGCAACGGCACTTGGCATTTCCAATTGTCTACGCCATTGCTTGTCTTTGGCTTAAACACTTGGGGAAAATATATATAATAAAATAGGTTATTAATTTTGTTTATTTTGTATAGTTTTAAATATGTTAGCGATCTTTAAAGTGATATTTTAAACTTTAAAAGCCTTTCGGTAACAAATATGAATAATATTTGAAAAGTTACTGACCTTGGTCAACCAATCCTTCAAGGTTTTTTTTTAAATAATTTAATAAAATTATCAACATTCTCTTAAGCATAAACAATTTAATTATTTATACTTAGAAGTAAACACATGTTTGACCTTTTTGTTATGGTAATTAATTTGTTTTATGATAAAAAAAACTGGTCTTGATTATTACTATTTTCTTTCATTAATTGGAGAACACTTTAATAAGGAAAACTGCTTCGGGAATTGTGTTAATTATATTATAAGTATTAGAAATTTTAACAATTGATAATTGATTAAGATAAATCCAAATGAGCTCGAATAGTATCTGTATAATAACTTTTCCTTCAAGACATTTATCAAACTCCGTGTTGTGGTTACAAATCCCGCTTCACCTGAAAACTACAGTCTCTGGCATTCTTAACCAACAACAACTATTACTTCCCACAATTATTTACAACTCACAATTCTTAATGCATAAATTAAGACCAGTTTTTGTTCTCCGTGTGCCATTCCTGTCTCTATCTATGGGAGCTCCAGAGACTGGGTCTTGGCTTTTTGGCCAAATCGTGGTCGCAGTTAAGATAACATTTTGACTTTGGCCTGAGACTTGATGGCGAGTGCCGCATTCTTTTGTCATGGCAACAGCAACAACTACCAACTAGCATCATAGCAACCACTAGCAGCAACAACAACAACCGGCAACGGCACGACATCAACATCACCATCACCATCTCCCCGATGGAGTCGTTTCTGGCTAAAAGTTGGGAAAAACTTTATTGCAAGGCAAAAACAAAAAAGAAAAATCAATTGTCTGAGAGAGCCGGCCGTAAATACTCGTAAATACTCATAGATACCAGTATGTGAACCTGTTTCGCGGCCACCGAGCCAAATAGCAGCAAAATGCCGCTGGCCAAAATGGCTAACCTGTCACTCGATGGATCCACATCCACATCCCCATCCCATCCCCAAACCCAAGCCGTTAGGTAGATGCGCCTGCATCGGGACATTGGCTTTCCTTTTAGCCAAACAGCTGGGCCATGGCAAGTATCTCTCGGATACAGATACTCCACCGACCAGCAGCAGTCGCATGCAAAACCGCACTTGCGGATTAACCTTGAGACAATCGCTGGCCAGTGCATGAGTCATAGCTCATGGACGAGTTACCCCCTGCAACCGCTCACCTCTCACCTAAATAAATGCTGAATAAGCCCACTCAATCTCGGCCATTATTGGCCCGGCTGCAACCGCCTTCTGATATCCCCATCTCTGTCGACATTCCCGGCTGCATAAATATTATGGCCCGGCTTTCTTTCTTTCATTCTTTGGCTCCTTGGTTGTTGGCCAGCATCTCCTAACGGCTCTGCCACACAGACGCCGAGAACACTGAGCACACTGAGCACAAAAGCGGCCCAAAGCCCACATGGTTAACTCTTTCAGCCCACCAGCAACATTCTTTCCCCAACCAGCCTTTTTCATGTTGTTGTTTGCTGGTGGGAACGTTTTGAAAGAGAAACATTGGTAACAACAGCAACCAAGCACAGTGGGATTAACTGTATTAATTAGGGAAGCGAAATAGAAAAAATATCAGAAAATTTTTATTATGATGTGCTTTAAAGATAAGTGTAAAATTGTTCTAGGTTAGGATAATCAATTAATAAAATTTAAAATTAAAAATAAACTAATTGGAGGTGGTAAAGTTACAAGTTTTGAATTAATTCGTTCATCTAACAAATAGCTCAAAGAATTCAGCTTTGAAATAAATTTTCTGGTATGAATAATTACATTTAAATTATTATTAATTGAGTTTAATCGCATTGTTCAAAATATGGAGCCTAAAAAAAACCTTAATTATTATCTAGAGCCCAATAATAAATGAATATTATAGTTGAAAAGTCGCAGTTATTGCAAAAAAGCTTCTGTTAAAGGATTAACATTTAAAATTACGGTCATACACTAACATTAATTAGTCCTAAAAAAAACTATAAATATTTTAAGTGATTTCAAAAGATTTTGAAAATTTTAAATGAATTGTTTTGTTACTAAAATAATTTAATTACTAGGAAAGAGATTCTTTATACCGAGGCTCAGTTACTCTGCTGTTCATTAAAATCTACCCAAAGCTTTTCTCATTAAATTTATTCCCAAATATTTTTAGCAAACAATAATTGAATGTATGCCCCACTGTGCTTATGTTCCATTACCAATCCGTACCACTGCATTACCACTTGAGCTTGATGGCTCCAACTTCGATTCCGACTCCAGTATTAAACACGATCTCAAAGCGCGCGGTTCGGTTTCGTGCCTCAGTTCACGCTCAGCGCCCCCCGCGAATTACGAGTAATAAATTATATTCATAAAGCAATATCATTCCATCAGCAATATCGGTTCGTAGAGAGCTGCCAATAAAGGCAATCATTAATTGGTTAATTGTGCAAGAGACTTTGTTGCTGTTCAAGAAGAGCGTGGGAGCTGCTGTTGCGTAGATTCCAATTAAATTGCGTTGTTAATAACCCGAAATAAAAGCCAAAAAATCGAGAGCCAGTGACCGCAGGCAGACAGGCAGTCGTCGCCTCCAGTGATACGCACCGGTGCCTCTTCCATGCCGCAGATTCAGATACAGGGCTCGGATACAGATACAGATACGCGCTCCAACGCCGACGCCATCGAACGAGCCGCAGCAGCTTTCATAACAAAAGACACGCCGCGGGCACAAGTGTCAATGAAACGAGCGTTTTGGCCAAGAGGCACTTCGCATTTGGCCTAGACCCGCAGCTTTGAGTGAGGAGGAGAGGTACGGTTGAAGTTTTGCACAGTGAACTTGGGGTATTATATAAATTGATAAAGCTAAAAATAAAATGTAGATAATTATCTTTAGTTTAATTGTTAAACTAATTTAATTACTTTAAATTTAAAACAAGCAAGAAAGCTAACCGGAAGAGCTATTATTATATTTTATACACACATAACAAAGTCTTAGAATTATTTAAGCCTTAAAAGATATTCGTTTAAGCCATAAAAGTCAGCCTTTGGTTGAGTATTTAAAAGCATTCTCAGCACTAACCCGCATGAGCTAACGTTGTCAGCAGCAGACAGAAGTTACAACAGGGCCAGAAACCTAAGCCAAGTGGTAGCCCAAAGTGGGTGATGATTTCCGCTCCTGGCTTTTGCGTAATTCGATATGCAACCCGAGGGGGTGCAAGAAAAAAAACACCACCAAGTCAAAGGCAGAAGGGAAAAGGGAACAGGGTCTTTCCCCAGCCCCAACACAATGGTCGGAAAGTGTGTCACATGCAAATGCAGGCAGCGTTTGGAAAATCTTTTGGAATTTGATGCCATAAACGTAACAATTACAGATATCAGGCACACATAAATAAAACACACACAACGAGTGTGCCAGTGTGTGTGTGGTAAAATTTCGGGGGAGAGGAGAGGGAGAGGTGCCCCCTTTTATGGCTTTTCAGCCACTTCAAGTTCAGTTGCATTTGCGGCGCGTTCAGGTTTTGGTTACGGATACGAGAGTACGCGTTCGGGTACGATCTTGGGTAGGGGTACGGGTACGGGCTCCCATCTCCAGCCATTGCCATGCATAATTCAACAGAATGTTTGCCACACAAACTACGGACCGACATACCATCGAGTGCAAATACAGATACAGATAAATGCTGCTACCTACTATATAGCAGGCAACTTCCAACTACCAACCTTCCTATCTACCTGTCTGCCTCGAAAATGCTCCTCAACTCTCTGAGTTACCCCCAGCCACCGGCCTCATCTCCAGTCGGTAGAGTCATATCCCCATCTTAACCATCGCTGATCATCATCCTCCTTGGCTCACAGACACTGAACACAAAAGCAGGTTGATCTTTCTGGTTTCCGGGCTTTTGTTTAAGTAAACAACTTAAAAATGGAGAGTTAAAATATTATACTAAATATCTGAAAATATTAAAAATATAAGAAAATATTTAAAATATTAATAAATGGAGCAATCACCTTTTGGATTTAATTTAAAATAATTATATTCAACCAGGACTTGTGATAAAAAATCTACAAAGATCTTCACAGCAAACCTTATTCATTAACAACTTTTCGCTATTGAAAATTATATTAAAAATAATTATACTTAAATATTTTTTTCTCTGTTTTGTTGTGACATCTTTTTACCATTTTTAGTAATGCAATGTTGTTTGCTTTATTAAGGCATAAAAAATACAAAAAGTTAGACTCTTAACATACAAAATCTTAACAATTTTAAAGCCTTACTTTAAAGAAATAGAGAAATATTTAAAACAAATTATAACAATTAGAGCTTCTTATAAATAAATACTTGCGGAAGTTGGAAAAATCCCATTTATTTACTTATTTTTTCCCGTGTAAGAGAACTCTTGGCATGCGGGATACACACCGGATTCTCATCAGAGATGCTATGCCCGTGTGAGAATGTTGCTTATTTCTTTATTTTTTATGGTCATTACCATTACTTGCGTGGCTTGCAGCACTTGCGCCCCTCCTGTATTTTTCCGGGGCCCCTTAATGAAGCTGCCTTTCCATTTCCATTTCCACTTCCCCTTCCTATGTGTGTGGATCTTCGGATAGGTACTATGTATACACTGTGACAAATGGCGTTTTGCCGCACAAATTGATAAGTACCGTTTTGGGGAAGTGAAGTTCGTTTCGAGTGCATGTCGACGCCTCGACATGTGTGATTGAGATTGTCACTGCGATTGCCAGTCATTGTTGGCTGTTGAATGCTGAATGTTACCTGTTACCAGTTACTAGTTGCCGGCTAACTGTTGCAGCCAAGTTAGCGACAGTTGCCGTTGGCAGTGGCGCGTGGGGAGTCAGCAGGCAGTCACAAATGAGGCACATTTCCAACTAAATGCAGCTACCAAAACAGGTGCGTAGCCCGAGGGGGAGAGTTTAGGGGAACTTGGACGGTCTCATTTAGTGGAAACCCTTATCGCCGCACGAGACAATTATGTGCTCAAAAAAGGTCATCACGTAAAGTAATGAACACGAAAAGTGTTGACTTGCTCATTATCTAGATCGTATTTCAAAAATTTCTTGGTAAATCGGGGAAGATATATTGTGAACTCTCAAATATTTAGTACTTGTGATGAGAGAGTTTTTAAATATACATAAGAAAGTCATTTTGAATATTAAATTAAAAAATTCTTATTAAGGAAGTCACTAGATATGATTAGGAGTGATATCATGGAATATTGAAGGAACATTTGATCACTAAAAATCTATTAATATATTTATCAACGATAATTTAGTGAATATATATATTAATAAAATAGATTTATTATAAACATTTTATGTTAACAGGGTAGCTTCTTAGAGTGTCCCCATATATGATCTTTAATTTTTTTACATCACATCTTTTTGACACTGAAAAGTTGCTGTTTTTCTTTTTTTTTATTTTTCTAAAATTTAAAAGGGGTTTATTCAATAATGGTTTTCTTACCCCTTCAATTTAAGCTTAATAATACTTGAATTAGCTAAAAAAAATTACCAAATTTCCTTAAAAATATAATGTTGTGACGGTAATAACTTCCCCCTTTGCTGGGCCCCTGCTAATATTGCCTTTAATGTTCATATGTATTGTGTGTAAATTCCATTTGCTGCAATTGTTGCAATGACAGGCATTTTGTCGTCTGACAATTTGTATTTCATTATTTTTTCTGGTTGAAGTACGAAATATCCGGCACTACCGCCTGCTGAGTTTCGGTGAATTGAGTTGTGCAAAGTACTCGCATTGTTTTGATTTCGGTGGATCAGTGGATCTCTTCGGGGGCCTGATTTTTGCATTCATATTCATGGTACAAACCACACATAAAGTTGGCGTGCGAAAAACTCACCAACATGCGGAATTTTAGTGGCTTGTGTGGGATTTTGAATTTGGGAAAGTGTATTTTTGTGTTTTATTGTTTGGACATAGTAGTGTAAGGCTTAATTGCATTTTGCTTTGGAAACCAAGTCGTGTTGACTCCGCTTGAACTTTTCGCTTGTTTTAGGTTGTATCAGAAATTACAGAAATTAATTATTTAAACAACTTTTTGTGTTTAATTAACACAAAACCTAGTCAATTAATTGGTTTAAATGGTTTAATAACTATAATTACATTTTCATATGTTTAAATCAATTTGTTGATCAGTCGCTTTATGCATATAAGACTTTGAGTTAACTTTAATTATAATAAATAAACAGATGTTCGTTTTAATTGGATTAAAATCTTGGAAAAAATCATTGAATTCCCAAAAATCCGATAAATAATTATACAAATATTTTATTTCTAAACTGTTTACATAAAGTATTAAACTTAAGCTTCAGATAGAGGCAGCCAAAAAATATTTTCTTTTATAGATTATGCTTATCTTTTTGTAATAAAACTTTTAAAATTGTCCTTAAATCTCCTCTATTTTAAATAAATATAATAAAATACCCCGACAAAAAAATAAAATTAAAATAAACACACACTTTAAGACCACAATTGGTAGTTTAAATTGGATCCAAGCCATCCCAAATAATTCCCAGCACTCTGAAAACAAATAAAATTAAAGATCCCCACTGATTTCGCCCCCCAAAAGGCAATCAAAACCGTCTCAGCAGGAAATTTAATTATAATTAAAATGAAAAAGTGCTGAGAACCTTCACAAATGCCGACAGAGGCAGAGAGAAACCCCAGCTAACTGTGAAAATAGAAGGGAACCCCGGCGAAACAATAAAAGATACAACATATTTTGTGTACTTTCATCGCCGCTCCAGATGAGCTAAAAATTGTTCACGCTCCGCATTCTTCACAGTCCATTTCGTGCGATCCGAGATCATAAACAAAGATCGCGAATTCAAATTCAAAGGCATCAACTTTATTCAAATCGAGGCTGTGCCCGTTCCCGGGGGGCAATTACTTACTCTTGCTTTCCTGGCCATCTGAACTTGGCCAATTAAGTCTCGGACTGAGGAAAGTCTAGTCCGTGAGATGCTCGGCTCTGTTGTAATGGATCCACTAACCGAAATATCGTTATAATTGCAGCCATTAGGCCCAGATCCATTAGCCATTAACCTTTGGTATTTGGTTTTGGTTTCTGTTACAACCGTAAATAATCGAATGCGCTAACAACAACAACCCGATATTGGCTTCTCTCCTTTTGTTGTCTGCTTTTAATACGTTTTTCAACAGTTTGTTTAAATTATGCCGTAAAATTTTGTGAGCATTGTGCGCATGTGTAAGCGCCATCCCCCTCCCCCCGTCACTGTTTCCCCCCTTTTCGCCCATTTTGGGTGACTGCAACACGCAACGCGCAACAGTTGACTTTCACCAGCTGAGAGGCACTTGGATTTATGCCCAGCATTCATGTCGTGCAGGTTACAGCCGCCACCTGTCCCGTTCCGTGTCTCTTGTTCACTCCTCTCTCTCTCACCTAAATCACCATTCCCCATCCCCCACCTGGGCTATCTTAATTGCTCATTGACAACTGCCGGCTGGAGGAGCTCAGCTCCATTCCTTGGCTTGGCCCTAATCAATGGCATTTCGCTTTCATTGCGACCGCGTTAATTGAAGCTGGCTAAATAATTGCAAAACTCACCCCTGTAAATAACGTACACTCAGAAAATTTTAAGGAATATTTATGCATAATAGGAGAGCAATAAAGATATTTTTTTAAGCAACAAATATAAATTATCAAATGAAATATATAAGAAAGTCTAGTTTATTTTGTGAAAAAAATCACTCTCACGAATAATTCCCTTGCATAAAACACCTAAAATTTTTCTGAGTGTAATGGGGTCGCACTATGACTGGATTAGTCTACAAACTCTCCACGGCACTCAGCTGTTTGGTGGTCTGCGCATGTCCCGATTGTGTCATTGTGTCATTCTCGCCAAGCAACAACATGGAGCACTAGCTTTTGTCGGCGACCCAAGAAATTCGATTTATCAGAAGATTGGATTATGTCGGAGGCGAGCTCCGCCAGCAAATCCCCGCCCAGCGGAGTGCGAAGGGTGCGCACGGATCTCAAGACCTCGGAGAATCGATTCCTAGGAGCTGGCTTTGGTGGACACCAGCGGACCAGCTCGCCGATGACCATCAAGCAGCGGCATCTCCACTATTATCTGGCCAGCAGTGCGCCCCAGGCCAGGGAAACATATCACAGGCACTGGCCCTACTTAAACTTAAGACTTGAAGAATTTACTTAATTAATTTAATTAAGAAAATATGTATTGTTTTATTTTGCAGCGCCCAACTGCCCGCCCGTGCCACTAGATTGCTAAACCGGTCACGTCTCCAGGACCAGCAGCTCACCGGCAACGATTCGGACAACAGTTTAAGGTCCACACACAGCGGCGGAGCTTCGGCGGCCGCTGCTGTACGCAAGAGGAGCACGGCCAACTCACGAGCCTCCACCGCCTCGTCCACGGCCAGTCTGCCCCGGCAGCGTCACCTGCAGCAGCAGCACCTGGGACAGTCGGGAGTCGGCGGAGGGGGAGGCGGGGCAGGCGGTTCAGGTTCGGGAGCTTCTAGCCAAAGGTGCAGTGGCGAGCTGCATAGCTCGTCGGACGACCTGATGTTGTATGACAAGTCCTTCCGCAATGCCATGCTCCAGGATGTGCTGCAGTTCAAGAAGCAGCTGCTGCGACTGCGTCGCATACTCCAGGAGGTGAGTCCACTTAAGAAAAAATAAGAAAAATTACTTTTAGTAGCTAATAAAGCTTTAATTATTAATTAATTTAATTATTTTACCCCTGCAAATGCACTTTTTTTGCTTACATTTCCTTGGCACACCCATCATTCACACACACTCACTCTTCATTCACTTGCACAACTCCTAGGAGCCAGATTTTGATTTGAAACGGGTACGTTGTCTTTGGTTTTTTATTTATTTATTTTCTTCTGACCAGGGGCATCTTTGGTTTCTTGTGCTTCAAAGATGGATAGAAAGTAATCCATTGGCTTTTACTATATTTTTATTTTCTTAGACGGAAACGCTCAATCCTTTCGAGAACGACAACGTTCAGCTGTTCGCCGCCTGCGGTTTGGATAGCAAGCAGCTGAATGACATCGATCTGGCCAGCCTGACCTCGTCCACGACGGAGGATCCGCTCCAGGAGCTAACGGATCTACGTAGACAGGTGGTTTACCTTCAGGTATTTGCACGTTTTTTGCATTTCGTTTGCTCGTTAAGCCGGGAGAATTGGGTCACAAGTCGATCTATTCGATATATTTCGGATTCGAAGCAGGACAAGTCTTTCCTAATGCATTTTAACTCTTGCTGTTGTTCCTTAATGTTCGTTAGATACATGGATTCTATATATATATATCCATTTAGCATGTTAAATACCCAATTAAGGCAAAAACTATATCTATGCTTTTTGTAAAATTCTATCTTTGGAAACAACATGTACACTTATACTTACTTTCGGCCTTAATTTCGTTTTAAAGTGTTGATTTTGCACTTTTTACACACAAATCCAAACTATCTACACTCTTTACATAAATATATATAGCCCAAATATATATCTATAGCTGTTGTTTACAAAAAATATGCTTTGATTTTAAGGCAAAAATGAGTTAATTTAAAAATCAGACTTAATCAAAGCATGACTGTCTTAAAAAATATGCAAAACTAAGCCAAGATAGCCCCGCAGATACTCGTTTACTGTATAGATACATTTATATAGATACATATAGATATGATTTTCACACTCTCTGGCTTAGATTTAACCACTAGTGACCTTTCATGCCTCGCTCCACAAGAGTGAACTGACATTTACTGATCTTCTCTGCTCTTCCATCCCACTCCCCCGCTACTCCTCCGACAGGGTCAAGTGGACGATCGTGATCGCACCATCCGCCTGCAGCGGGATCTCATCGAGCAACTGGAGGCGGAGAAGCGGCAAAAGGCGCTGGCCAATGGCACCTCCGCCAGCGAGCCACCCGGCAAGGAGCTCATCAGCATGGCCACCCAGACGGAGCGGGTAAGTGTCGAGTGCATAAACATATACATATATCTCACCGGTCCAATCCCGATTATTCCGTTAATGATATGTGTTTGCACAACATTGACTAACCGAAGAGAAAAACAAAAGCTATCGACTATTTCAATTCCGATTTCGATTCCACTTTCACAGACACGACCACTTGCCATTGGTGCGGAGGGTTTGTCCAGGTAGGCAGACTTTCATGTTGTTTCTATTTCGATTTCGATTTCGGCCATCTACCTCATACGGTTTTCTGCATTATTTCTGTATTTTTTGTTTCTGTATTTTGTTGCTTTGTTTTGGAATTTGTGTAATACTTGTAATTTTGGGGGCTTTTCATCAACCGCAGCTGTGCTGCGGCCGCAAACTAACAAAACTAATACAAAACGATGCCACCGCCTGTTGCTGCTAGTTAAGGCTTGTTACACAGAGAAAAATATATGTAAAATGGGTTGTTAATTTGTTTGAAGTTAAGCTGTGAAATTACAAATAATTTACTGATCAAAAAAGTGGTAAATAAAAATATAATAAAATTTATTTTAAAATTTCAATGAATTAAAAATAATATAAAATTAATAAATATTTCGGAAAAATACCATTTCTCTTTGTGTAATCTCTGTTGCAAGTGCCTGTTGCCTGCCAGTGGCTGCTGATATTGCCGCTGGAATCGGTTTCAGCTGGCTTCACGCTCCGCTGGCATGCAAATCAGTTGGCCACTTTTTGCCGGCTCTTGACGCTAATGGCGGCCAATTGCAATTGGAGCAGTCTAATTAGGGCCGATTCTGCAGTAGCTGCAGAGTTGGGAGCTGCCGGCTGTAAGCGGTTAGCTGTTAGCTGAAATCTGCAGCAAATCTTTCAGCAACAGGAGGCGGATGCCGAACAGACTAACAATAGATACCCGGTACCCGATCTTTCTTCCTCGATTAACCCATCTGGATTTCTCTCTTCCCCAAAAACACACACATTCTGCTTCCATGGAATACATAAACACTCTGCTTTCTTATCTCTAACCATCTCTCTGGCATATTTAGACTACAATTTGGGGAGCAACAGGTACTATTTTGTGATTTCATCCTAGCCATCATTGTGCTCTGTGCCATCAATCTTATATGTATACTACACCTAAGCTATAACTGTATGGATAACTGCAACTCGTGCACCTGAGAAACTAACTAATCAAGTTCCACTAAAGCATTTACTAACTAACCAACCCAGACCCAATTGAAACCTACCAAAGCTTTAATATCCATAAGATAACTATAACTTTAACTTAATTATGTTATTTATTTGTCACTGAAAATTTAACACTGTTTGTAAAACGTTTTAATTGCATGCGGCAATTAAATAGAGTCCCAAGGTAACGCAAACTAAAAACTAACCCAGAACCTGGCGAGAAGATGGGATGGGTCGACGATGATGATTCAGTTGAGTTTATGAATCATAAGACTTTTTTTTTCATTAGGTGACAATATTTACTCAGGGTTGTAGGGGAATGCAAACTCTTATAAATGAAAAACAATACAATATATTTTTCCATATCCCAATTACAAGAATCTTATCTTGACTAAGGCTATAAATACAATCAGTGCACATCGAAGAATATTTATGTATTGTTTGATATATATAATATCTTAAATGAAAATAATGCTTTTATAAAACA
>JAEIIJ010013331.1:0-20066 GCA_018904815.1 Drosophila ogumai | reverse complement strand
TTTCAATATTCGGTTAAAAAAGTTAAAGAGTTAAAGAGCGGTTAAAGGGTAAGTTTACTTGGTAAATTTATTTATAATTCACTGCCATTCTTTGAGAATTTAAAAGGAATATGCTTTCTTTACCCCAACAAAAATTTCAAACTCCAAACTAAAGGTCTAGACAACAAGATAATAGTATGTAAAACCCCATCAATCACTTCACGCCGTTGATTTTGAGAATATTAGAAACACCAGGAACCGGACTTTCTTCTTCCAACTAAAAACCAAAGCGCAGCTCAGAGTCAGATTCTTATCCGAAATCTTTCTCCATAAACCATACATGGTGTGTAAGTAAGCCAAAAACCCACCCAAATTGCTGTTATTCTTTACAGCTAAAAGGTTCCCCGCTTCTTTGTTGTAAACATCGCCTTTTCCTGGCTTTTCTTTCCTGCCCAACGAGCAGTGCAACTGGTAAATGAGTAAAAAAAACAAATGCCAGGGCACTTTCATTTGTTATCTGGCTCAGTAATCTGTAAAAATCTGTAACAGCCCACCAAACAACGGTGCATACAATATTTCCTAGCCATTCTTCACACTGTGTGACCACGAAATCGTCAAAGTCAGGCCCACAGTCTCTTTACACCGGCCAACCAAGTCGCGGAGCGTAGTCTGGGGTTAAGTTAAGGGGGTTGCCTGAGGGTACAGGGATTATAAATTAAAAAACTAAATTTGTCAGCTTTTTTTCTAACTAATTTACTAATTTGGTGCTTGGGAACTTTATTAAATAGAATTTATATTATTCACATATGTACAATTTAATTATACATTTAAAACAACTTGTACGTTACACAGGAAATTTTAGAAAATATTAGATTAGAACAAATTAAAAATTTAACTTTAATATATAAATATAATTTATAAATATACATAGTTACATAGCTTAATAAATGCTATTTCTCTTCATAATAACATTCTAAAGATTATAATTATTTGTAGTTACTTTGGAGAGAAAAATGGAGATTTAAATGTAGCTGAATTGATTATTTATTAATAAATATTATTATTAATAAATTCTGCTAAATTCGGTGGAACCCCTTTAAAAATTCCACCCATGCCAAACCTATAATGACAATGCAACAGCCGACGCCGACAGAGCGAACGATGTAAAACTCTTTATTTTTTTCTTATTGTTTTTGGTGAAAATTTGTACCTGATTTTATATTTCCCTTTTTTGTTACACTGTTTTTAGGTCTGTTTTGCTGTTGCTTTTGCTGTTGCCGTTTTTCAGTTATTACGTATTGCCATGTTTACCATATTTTACACGCGCTTACAGCCACACTCAGAGGCAGTACACTGAGAAGAACGGTGTAATTATAATTATGAACAAAATAAATAGATGTTTGCAATTAACATTTTAAAATCTTAAAACCTTAAAAGAAATTTTAAAAAAAATCTCAAAAATCACCTGAATACCTTACCGAAACGGATTCATCTTAAGTCCTTGAAAATTTCAGTTTTTATTATTTTATTTAATTAAAATTATTTCTTTTTAAAAATTAATGGTAAGACACATTATAAAACAAAAATGGTTAGGCAAAAGTTCAAAATAAAGCAGATGGCGTTAGAAAAAAATTATAAAAATAAAATAAAAATAAACTGGATTATTTTTAAACTCATTTAAAACCATTTCTCTCAGTGTCCATTTCCCCAACCGTGCGCTTGTGTTGGTGAATGTTCTGCTTCTGCGCAGCGATGCATAATTCCCACTTTTGAAATTTGTGTGCGGTTGGTGGTTGTTGTTTTTGTTTTTGTTTTTATTTTTGTTATTGTTGCTGTTGCTGCTGCTGCCGTTGCCGCTGCGCAATTAATAATTCTTTTCGACTGGCGTGAAATTTTCGTAAGGCAAGAAAAGGAGGAAAAGCAGCAACCGCACCAACTTTCCATGAAAATCTCCCGGCCATTAGTAGCAATCGCAGGCGCTTTTCACCGTGGAAAAGCAATGCGGAATGGGGGGATATGAGGGGCACGATGCGATGGCAAACCGCAGAGATTGTGCGACCCCGTAGAAATGGGCTCACGTCATAAATTTTATTCAAATTACAAACTCATTAATAAATGGCGTATTTTAGTTTAAAATAAATAAAAAGAGTGACGATGATTGCTCAATCTTTGCAGCGTTGAAAGAGTCTAAAATGGAAAATCAGGAAAAGGTTTTAATAATTCAAAATGTTATCATAATTAAAGCTTAAGAAAAATAAATGAATAAGAAATTGTTTTTTTAAATTACAAATCTAATAAAAATAAGGTTCCCAAAAATGTTTCAGATTACAAGAATCAATGTTAGATTTTTTCCTTTTTTTAAATTTAATTTAATAATATTTCAAATATTTCAAAATATTATCAGACCAATTCCAAAATATTTGTTTCTAATTTAAAGCTAATTTTGTGGCATACCTGAAATATTTTCTTAAAGTTCTTAAAGTCAACAGATTATTATCTATTTACTTTTAAATTTAAAAAATTAATAGGTTAATTAAAATGTTATTTATTTTATTTGTATACATTTTCCAATTATTTTTCCAAGCTCAAAAGCAGTTCAGTAATATTTGAAACCCAAGTTTTATGACCAGGCTTTTGTCTATGAGATATGACTTATCAACTGAATAATTATTCGAGAAAAAGATGGGCCTGCAAATAAGAATACAAATACCTGAATATGCTGAGCTAAAAAAAGTGTGCATAATTTAGCAATAAATGTAAATATTACTGGTCCGCTGCTTCCTTTGGGAGAGGAGCGAGCGCCATGCTGTTGCTGCTGCTGCTGCTGCTGCCTGTTTCCTGTCCTGTGGAATCATCTCCTCCTCCTTGCCGTCGTCTCCAAGGAAAACAATGATGATCACGTTGGCCGCTGGGATCGCAATGATGAGGATGCTGCTGCTGCTGTACGGAGTGGGGGCCTGTGTGCTTGGCCCATGTCCCACTCCTTATCTTGGCAGCACGAAAACCAGAAACAAGAATTATAGACCAAAAGCCAGTTGCAGTTGTGTGTGGGTGTGTGTGTGAGTATCTGTGAGTGTGCCTTTGGCTAGAAGTGAATGCTGAGGATGGCTGTGCCGAGCAGATGCAGTTGCTATTGCATCTGCCGCCAAAAGTCCAAAAGGAACACTATAAAGCCCAGCTTGGATCCGGAGTTGGGGGAGCGATTAAGCGAGAAGACTTTAATATCCATCAATTAACCTAAAGATCCAACAAAAATAAATCACATTCACCCCATTTAGGATTCAGGAAACTAAAGCATAACTGAGTGATGTGTATTTATATGGTTCTTATAAAAAATACAATTATCTTTATAAAAGATTTAGGGCTTGCCTCTTAAAAGTTTTACTTGTATACCTAATTTTATAAATATCGGACAAATATTATGGGATATCTTTGTAATTCTCTGGAAAAAAAACCTGTACGCAGCAGCTTCAAAGTAGGCAATGTTTAGGGAACATCAAGGTTTGGAAGAGATTTACTTGAAATATAAACTTGTATTCACAAATAAAATTTAAAACCATTTTTTTAAGAACTAAAGATCACTCTAGATCCCTCTCCAAAATAATACCCCAGCATCACTGTATTGGTAACAACAATGTTTTATTTTATATATATTTAATATTTTATACTAATAATAATTTATTCAATAGAATTCAGAAACTCCATAAAACAATATTCCTAAGCTCAATTATCCTAAACCTTATCATTTAAAAACGAAACTTAACAGAAAAAACGTAAAGAATCTGCCAAGCAAAATAAAAATCGCATGCAAGAGAGGCTTTTTCGCGCTCAGTTCTGTTCTCATTCTGACTCTCGGACTCTGGGAATATATAAAGCTATGCTCCCTTATATACAGTATATATACCATATAGACAACATCACGATCCGGCCTAAGTATGGGTGAGTCGCTTGCGATTGTGCCTATGTGTAGCATGCGGTTTTGCTGTGGATTTTGTGTAAACTTTTCGCAGTCGTCAGTCAGCGAGCGAGCTCCAGGAGAAAGATACAGATACAAGATAGAAATGGAGGTGGAGGTGGAGATGGAGATGTTGTAGAGGAGAAGGGGCTAAAGGAGAAAGGGGACTTCATTATGAGGTTGTAACTGTCTTTTCAATTTCTCGTTCTGCCCGATTCGCTTTGCCAAATGGAGCCTACTAGATACAGATACGGATGCGGATAGATGCGGCGGCCCTTTTCCTTCGTCGCCGAGCTGTTAACTGAAATCCCCGATGTTTCAATGCACTGAGAATAACTTTATGAGCTTAAATGAGACCTAATGATTGTATTTCTTATAGTGTTGAAAATTATATGGCGAAGATATCAAGACTTTCAGGATGACTTTTGCTGTTAAGCTACCATCTTAAAGTTTTTTTAACATTTTAGGATTATAAATTATTTAATAAATTGTTGCACGATCAAATCTGTGATATTACAATTTAAACAATTATAGTTAAAGACTTTTTTTTTTATTTCAAAATTAGATCAAAAGTTATTTTTATCTGTGTAGCTCTGGGTCTGCTGGAAGACACTCTTCTTTTGCTGTTCTGATGCTGAAGATGGATCTCTGTCTTCCCGATATTCTCTTCCCCCTCTCCCCTGAAGACACACGCACACATCGACGACAATTGACGGGTCTTCTACTGGGTGTGTGCTTGTGTCCGTTGATGTTGATGAGTTTTGTTTTAATTCTGCTTCTTGACTTCAATTTCTTATAAAAATTGTTTATGTGCACGTAATACAGTGTGGCCCATATAAAGAGGATATTAAAAAAGGGGACTTTTATAAAATTAACAATTGAATAACTATTAGATTCAATAATTAGTAATTTATATATGATACAAATAATATTAAAAGATACATTTTGCGATACGATAAATTCGTTTATTTTTATATTTAATATTTCGATAATTCAAAGTTTCATTTCATATGTATTTTTTCAATGAGAGTAAGTAATTTTTCTTTTGTTTCAACTTACTTTGACTGTAACTTGCCCCCTTGTATCTCTCTGTGTGCGATTTCCCGAGTATCTGTATCTGTGAGATGTTGCTGTTGTTGCTGTGATTTGGTGAATCGCGCGTAGCCGATTGTAATTATTGTAATCGAGTCTCGAACCGATCCAATCCGATACGATACGATCGCAATAGCACACGGCGGAGCACACGGCGGAGCAAGGAGATCACATCTTCGCCGCCTGATTTGATTTTGTTTTAGCTTTTAGCCATAGCTTTAGATGCTCGCTCCGATCATTTTGTAATAGTTTTCTCAGTGCTCCGCTTAAATCATCTTGGCCAAGACCGCTCCACTCCCCTCTGCTCGGCTCCGTTCCGTTTCATTCCATCTCGTGATGGTTTCGCTTGAGCCAAGCGCGCGCTTTTCTCTTTGAAGCCAACGTCATCGACAGTACCACCACACAGTCATCATCCTGGGTTGTTTTTGGTTTTTCTCCTCTTGTTTATTTTTTTTTAGATGGGTATTACGACTATTGTGAGGAGTTTGCAAAGGGGCTTGGCTGGCCACCGAACTTTGAAATCGGAGCAATGCTTCTGCTTCATATTATTTATTATTAACAAAAACCATTCTTAAACTTAAACAAATTTAAAACCTGTCTATTCCTTTTTCTGTATAGCCCATCTAAGCTATAAAGAAACTCTTTTTTGTTCAGCATCTCCAGGCGCTTCAAACTAGCTATGGCATGGTTATAACTTCCAGCATAGCATTATATTTTTAGGTATTCTGTTTTTATTATATTTTTTAGGAAATCTTTTCATTGAAAATAAGGCTTACTTTAATTTTTTCGTTGGCTTAAAACAACTAAACTACATAAAAGGGCATACAAACTTCGGTTTTCTGAAGGCTTACCTAGTTTTCATATTGTTGTTACTGTTGTTATTGTGGCTGTTGCTTTTTACTAAAAGTTGATTGACTGTCTGTTCATTTAGCCGCTTGTCCATGGCTCGCTCCGTTTGTTGGCTTTGCCATATCTCTGTGCTACACAGAAAGAAACATTTTAATACCAAAATAAGCCTTAGATAAGTATCTAAGAGATAAAGGCTAAAGCTTTTCACTCTATGTAAGCAATTGTTTAGCTTGGGAACTTTAGTTTTATTTTTTCAAAAAATCAGATTGAGAATAATATAAGCCTTCACTAATAGATATGTATAGTTATATAGCATATATACTCGTTAAATTTATTTTTAAAATATTATACAATATTATCCATTTTCTTCTTATTTTTAATGTATCTAACGGATTACCTTTTTTCAATACTTCTTTTGGTACTCAGTGAGTTGACCCCTCCATATCTTGTTCATCCTTTTTTTTGTTAATTATTTCCAGTGTAGTTGCGTTGCCAAGGCACCCCGTCGCAAGCCTCGGCTAGCGAGCTCCTCTTGCACATTTCGTTTTAGGCCATTATAGTTTTGAACATGTTCAAGTGCCATTCTCACGATTGTTTATAGTCTTTTAATTTCAGCCGAGGCACACAAGAAATAAACAGTGAAATTTAGCAGCAACAGCAACAGCAGCAGCAGCAGAAGGCGATTTGAGCTTAGGCCTAATGTTCTGGAAACGAAACCAAGCCGGGTCTCGGTACGGTTTCGGGTGCAGTTTCATTTTACTAGCGGGTCTCGAGCTTCAGCTCCGATTTTGGCTCCAACTTGAAGCCCAGAGAAGCAAGAGATCCCAGCTGGCAGCGGTGAAAGGCCTCAAGTGGTCAATAAGTACCAGGGAGCTCGACAAGCGGTCCTCTTCCAGTCCACAAAGTCGAGTACTCGGAATGTTTGCCTATTAAACAGTCATCAATGATTGTTACATTCTACAAATAGAAAATTTTAAGCCAGAGATCCGAGCCGAGAAAGAGATCAATCTGAATGATGATCGTGGCCAGGTTTATGAGTCATGATCGGAGCCAGAGAGCTCAGGGGGAAACTGGCACAAACTATATATTGAAGAGAGGTAATTCTGGGCTGTAACGATCTTAACGATCGCTTGGTGAGCTGCCTGATCCATCTAATGATATGCCGATCTGTTAAGATTCTGCGAAACTATGATTACCCGGCAACAGTTCTGGGAAATTTGACTCTCTCATATGGAAAATATAAAACAAGTACCGACTTTGGGTTTTACAACTACGATCGACAAGTAAACAACAGTAGCTTAATACAGCAGCTTTTAGTAATTAAATTGGGGAAAAGTAAGCTTAATATTGCTGAAGATTTTATTATGAAATAACATTAAGGAAATTTAATGTGTTTTAAGTGTATTTTTAAATCTACCTTTTGGGTATAAATAATAAAGTAATACTTGGACGGAGGATACTATAATTTAATTACCAGTCTTTTTGTGATATACATATGTAAATGTAAATATGTAACAAGAGAACCTAAACTCTGCTTAAATAAATAATCAAAAATAATATGATACTTGATACCACAATACTTGAACCCAAAGCCGACCACCACCACCCCTTGCCCATAAAAAAATCGTGTGTATATTTTGTGCACTCTGAATTCCATCAATTAAGCAGCCCGTCGATCGTTCAAAAAAATCATTCCCAAACAAGCATCGCGATCGATCGGTCGATCGTTAATTAACTCCCATCGAACTGCCACCAAATTGACATTCCCGGCTCGGAGCTCCGTGCTCAGAGCTCTGAGAGAGTTTACCATTTCCATTCCCAGTCAGAGTCCCGTCCCCGGTCGCATTTCCATTTCCATTTGTCCATCGAATTGGGCCCCTGATCGTGGGTATCACGATCATCTTGGGCAATTTTCGCGCATGGAACTTTCAACTCCAAAATGGACTGACAATTGATTTGTGCCAGCGACTAAAAGAAAAGCAAAACAAAAGCAACTGCAAAGGCAAAAAAAGCCAAAGCTGCCAGCAATTTAAATTAAAAGCGCAATTGAACTGGAAAATTCGTCTAAATTGTTTTCACAATTACCCACACACACAAGCACACACGGCAAGCTCTAGAGCAGGAGGAGGAGTCGGCCGGAGAAATGGAAATGCAGCAGAGTTCACCACTCCATCTCCATCTCCATGGCCAAGCAATCCAATCCAAAACGTAACCAATCCAATCCACAATCCTCGGCAATCGCAGCTCTAACAACATGCAATACCCGAGCACAATACATAAAAATTTCAAAACTAATGATGTTGGGAAGGAGGAGAGAGCCTAGGAAGACCGATCCGCGGATGAAGCTGCTTTCGTTCACAATTTATGCATGAGAAGAAAGATCTTTTGGCAGGGTAGCCGCCGAAGAAATGGTCCGCTTTTTTTTGGTGGGAGTTCTTCTTCGGCACTCTTGTTTGGTTTTTATACAGGGTACGAGTACAGGTCAAGGGGTATACTGCACTGGAGGTTGTAGGTAATGGGGGATGATAAACTAATTTATATATCATAAAGTATCTCAGGACCAAAAGAGCCTAAAATATATTCTTTTGAGATATAAATTAGAACGAACAACTTCAGCGTACATACATACCAAAAATTAAAGAAATCAGATGGTATATAGTGGCTTTTGCATTGCCTAGATCTCGGGACCTATTGAAGCTAGAATCTTCATTCTTGAGAAATAATTTATAGGTATCAACAATAACCCTCATACCAAAAATAAAATAAATCGAACCATATTCAAGGTGGTAATTAATACACCTCATGCTGTGATCATCGGGTATCCTATAGTCGGGGCTTTCGACTATTGCGCTTCTTACTGGTTTTATTTTGCGCTCTGAGCCGCGATAAAGATCGGAAAAGCCCGAAGTTTAGAAAGGCAATGGCAAGAGCAGCATCCGAGTAGCGAGTATCTATGTATCTATGCAATACATAAATTGTATGTATCTATAAGTTCTACAATGTATCTCTACGGCCGTTGTGTGTGTGTATCTACATATGTAATGAGCATTGTAACTAAACTTCTGTGTAGCCAAAACTCCTACAACAGAGAGACAACAGAAACAAAAAGCGTAGTACCAGCTCTGGAACTCCCTCAATACCCGTTTGCCACAACTTCAATTCAACTGTACTGGCTGCTGCTGCTGCCGCTGCCGCTTTGCTCTTTGGGCCGAACTCTTCGGTCTCCGGGGTTCGGTCTCCGGTCTGCAGTCTTCTGGCTCCGCTCTATCTGATGATGGCCGTTAACGTTGAACGTTAAGGCTGAAGAGCGCCCCGACCCGACCTGCTGCCCTCCTGGCTTCCCCCGAACCCGATCCATCGGGTTCTTGCTTCCAGTGACTCGTAAACATGAGCTACGTTCTTCTTCCCCGGCCCCTTTTTCTTTCTTCTTTCGGCCGGGTCTTGTCTTTACCCCGTTCTCTAAGCCCCGTCTTGACTTGACTTCATTTGTTTGGCTTTTTTGGGAGACAAAAACTGGTTATTGCTCTCTGTCTTCTCCTCGGCGCGGTTACTCGCTTTTTTGGCTTTTTCGGTTAGGTGAGCGGTGGTATCTCCTCCCGGTCAACACTCCTCCTCTCTCCACTCCTTTTGGGTTTTCTCATTTTTTTCCCCCTCGTTTTTTTCGGGGGGCCCCAGTGGCGTCGTATATGCAAAGGGGCCCGTTGGCCACGTTTGAACGCAGAGGTCCCGGCGACCAAGTCGCTGCAAGAGCCGCTCAGCCTCCGAGTTTCCTAGGCACAAAGTCTCCAATTCTCCTAGCCAGCAGCAGCTACCACATACAGTAATCAGTGCTAAGGGAGTGCTTTCATGAATATACTTTAAGTGTTAAATACAAAAAAATATTTAATTTATTTTGATATTAAAATATTAAATTTTAAATTTAGTATCAGAATAAATGAAATTAAAGAAGACTAAGAAATAAATAATTAACAAAAAAAAATAAAGCTAAAGCTAGCAGTTTGCAATTATTTTTTAAGAAGAAATATAAAATGTACAATATAATAACTAAAATAATAATAATAATCAAAGGGGTATTAAAATACACATATTTATCCATAATTTTATATGATAATTTTGGGTCAAATTAGACCTTTATAAATATCATATCTAAGTCAAAAAAGCATCAAATTCAATTGGAAAAGCTTTACTGTGCTAGTTTTTTCTAGATTAACAAATCTGCATACTAAATTTTAAATTTTAGGAAAACAAAATTTTTGACAATTTTAACGATGTAACGATGTATAGAATTTAAAAAAAAAAAAAAAAATAGCAAAATTTTATTTTCTTCCGTACATGCCCAGAACGACTCGCCTATTGATGCTGATCAAGAATATATATGATATATAGGGTCGGACATGACTTCTTCACTGACTAAAACTATAAAACCCTTGAAGAATCCTTATTTATCCTCATTTTTATTTACCATTTAATTCCCCTTTTGCCAGTGTCCATGCTAACCAGTGTCCACTGTAGGACACCCAATGACAGCCAAATCTCGGTGGTGCTGGCAGCAGCAACAGCAGCTTCTAAGTGGAGGCTTGGTGGGCAGCGTGCAACAAGTAGGAAGTGGGCGCGCTTTGGCACAGGCTTGGCCTGGACTTGGTCCAAAACTGAGAGATCGAGACTGGCCACCTTCTCCTCCACCTCCTCCTCCTCCTAGCCCAAAACTACCTCCTCCCCGTTGGGCAACTTTTTTCCGCGCAACTCCTTTGTTACATTTTGGCGAGAGAGGTAAACGATCGTTAGAAAGGTTTTATATGAAGCCATGGCTTCAGATTTGCGCTCACGTCTATTTATTGGACTTGCCGTTTGCCGGGGCTGATGCTGGCCTGGATCTCTATGTGCTAGGAGCTAGCGCTTCAGCACTGAGACAAAATATATATCATAAGAAGTACAACATTAATTTATAATACTTTTATAAATAAAATGTATGTAACCAAATAGAAATGATTATAAGAAACATTTGAATTTTTGTCAAAATTAAAGGTTACTCTTATCATTTATTTTTTACTTTTTCTTGCAGTGCTTGGTCATGTTACCACCGCCTGTCGTTTAAGATGGCTCTTGGCTCTTGGCTGGCTGTTTGTTTTGTTTTGGCCTGCACAGTTTTTTATCCATTTTGGTGGCCTGTCCTCCGCCGAGCTGTGCTGTGCTGCCAGCTCAAGCCAAAACTGCATCCTCCAAGCTCCAGAGGAGCTCCCAGCTCCAGCTCCTCATCCTCAATAGGTCCGTCCAGCCTCAACTTCAATGGAAGTGGAAGTGGCATGAAATGCTGTTAACCTCGTTTGAACTTTGCCATTTATTTTGAGCCATTGGATAGGCCCGATCTTTCTTCTTGGCAATGGTTTTTTTTTTTCGTTCGTATTTTTCTCTGTTTTTCGGACTGTTTAGACAGGCGGCCGAGCCGAGCAATTTAAATATATTGCAAACAAAAGGAGTGTATGTAATTTAATGTGAGTGGACGTCGGGCCTAGAAATGGGATTGGGATTGGGTTTGGGTTTGGGATGAAATGGGGATGGAGATGGGGGCTGCCAGTTGGGCAATGGCTAACAGAAATAAAAAAAATAAAACAAAACACAACTGGCATTTGCCATGCCAGAGAGAGATACGGGTCCGAGGCACCAGCTGGAGATTGCCGGGGTCAAACCGAAGACACTCCTTCGCCTCTGTCGCACCTCTTCGCCGACCGATAACTCCTCCGGAAAACCCCCCTTTTGAACACCTCTCTGTCAATGCAACAATCCTGCTGCCTACACACACCTCGAAAATTTTCGCAATGACAAGTAGCCCAGGCGTGTGTGATTTTTTTTTACGTTACAATAATCTACCCGAGCCGAGCTGGTGTTGCGGAGCTGCGAGCTGCGCGCTGCGAGCTGGTCTTCCACTAAGGCTGGGCTTTTGAACTGGGTTAGACCAAACTGTGGGAAGAACAGAGCGTTTAATTGGGCCAACAAAAGATTGCGGAGGGAGTAACTAACATAAACAGGGGGAAAAATTACACAGAAAAATATTTAAATTAAATAATACTAAACAAACTTTTTGATATATGAAAATAAAGGCAATAAATATTTATTTTTAAATTAAATATCAAATTAAATATTGTTTAACTTAAAACTAATTTTTAACTATTTTCCCAAGATGTTACAAAGCAATATAAATTCAATTATCATATAAAGAATTTAATTTAAAGAAAAAATTAAGAAAAAACCGGTTGAAATTAAATTGCATTGAAATTGATTTGCATTTTTCGTGACGTAGAATAATATGAGAAGAAATAAATACACTGCCCAAAGGATTACACAAACAAAACATGTTTTTAGGGGTAGTTTTTGCTGTCAATGCCCCCTAAGCAGAGTATAAAACTTTATAATTAATTTATATAGAATTTCTTTTACTAAATTTATTAATTACATTACCATATAATACATTGTTTTTACATTTTCACATAATATCTACAAAATAAAAATGAAACACTCTGACTTATGGTAAATTTAATATAAGATCCCAACATAAACCCACTTTTTTCCCAGTGCTCAGGTGAGCATATTCAAGAGCAGCGACCATAAAGACGTTCTATGTAGATTGTCAGATGAACCGAGATTAGTTTATGTTTTTGGGGGAAGAACGGTGGCAAACAAACGGTAGCGGATGACCTGATCCAAGACCATTACCGTAACCCATTTCAGTGGCTGCTCCTAACTCCGGACTCTAGAGTCCACCAATTAGCACTATCTAAAGTGGAGTGTGGAGACCCTCCGACTTTAATGCTTTCATGCTGGGGGACATTTTACGGCCGCAGTTACAATATTACACGGATGGTTGGAGGATACTATGGTAGAGACGCCCACGCGTTGGACAATTAAGACGGTTGTGTAAACGCCAACCGAATTTCAATTACAGGAAGCGGGAAATGAATGAAAATACGCGTATGGAAATGCAAGTTCTGCACAATTTCATTGAGTAGCAACAGCACGCAAAAAACTGTGTCACCTTGACGAAAAAAAGAGGTAAAATAAAGACGGAAAACAGCAAAACACAGAGCACATCCGATATAAGGTAACAATAAGAACTTTTCCAGATTTAGTTTTCTAATAAATAAAATATTTATTGCTAATAAATCATTAGACCTGAAGTGTCTTCATTTTTTCGAGAACTGTCCAATTCTAAGAATTCTCAAACAAGATTTCGCTTTTTTATCGCGAAGCACAAATGCTACAAGGTTTGATGCCTATATTTAATTTTTAAATAAAACTTATTCACCTAAATTAGTATTTGTTTATATTAATTCTAAAAAATACTCCTCTTTAGATGCCTCTAAAAGGTTCATTCGTTACCAGTTGCTTGCCTCTTCAGCGTTTACTGTTAAAAATAATAATAAAATAAAATAAAATTCTTTCCGTATAACAGGAGAAAGAAAAAGAGGAAGAAGAGCCAAAAACAAGAAGGAGCAACAGCTGCGCAAGCGCTTTGTTAGGGAAAAAGAAGAAGAGGGTGGAAAGGGAATGCAAAGCTAAGACAGACAACAACCCTTCTTCCTTGGTTTTTATTTTATTTTTTGGCAAAGCCATTGACACAGCGAGTAAAAAGTATAAATTCCCTTATTTTTGTGTGCCTGTGTGCTATAATACATTATTTACTAACCGACGACGACATTCGGCTGTCTGGAAAACCTTTCCACTACAATTCCTCAAGAAACCACCCCATTGCAAGGGGAGGGGGGAGATCGAGCTGAAAAGGTGCGACGCGTCGCTCTGGCTCTCCGAAGTCGAAGTCGACGGCCGTTGTAATTATTTTAATAATTTTTTTCACTGCGTCATCATTATTTTTCTCTGCCTTTGATATAATTCTTCTTTGTATCATTTGCGATTGCACACAGGCAACGAACTCGGAGAGCGAAAGAGAGCGCAGCCAAAGTTACGCTCAGAAATAAATGTGTATGTGAGTAGAGTTCAATTACCAGGGATCGAAGGGCTGCCAGCTCGCCAAGAAAAGTTTAAAGTCAAGAGGAAAATTTTAATAATTTTTGTTAAGATTTCCTTTATCGAAAATTGATTCCGGGGGAAATGCCAAAATAAGTAGTTAGTCAATAACGCATCTTATTCAACTTGTGAAAACATCCACGAAACGGCACTCGACAACCCTGAGATCGTGCGAGAGCGCGGCTCTGCTCAAAATGAGCCAGATCCGCGCACGGTGAGCCATATAAATGGAGAGCGTCGCTCGCAACGAAACAGTTAATTTTTTTCTTCTGCGCCGTCGCCGCCTGCTTGTCCGCGAGGCCCTGCGAGCCGAAACCAAAAAACAGTCAAATTTAAGACACAATTCTATAAACAAATGGTACTTTCAGTAAAGTATTTAACGCGTGTTTTCGTCACTTCGATTCTCCGCACTGCGTGTGTGTGCCGTTCGAATTACCGTTGATTACAAGCGGAGCTCACACACACGGGCGATCGCACGCACACACACACTCGAGACTTGCCGATAAATAAGCGGATGCACGCAGCATTTACAGTTGAGCTCAAATGTGCCGTCGTCTAATTAGAAATGATTTAATTTCAATAGCGATTTAATAAAACGAATTTGCGAAAAGAAACGAAACGACGCCGAGTTTCTGAGTGCCCCTCGTGTGTTTTGTATGTATATGCATGTGTTTGTATGTAATTCGCCATACTTCTTCGATTCAAAGAACAGACAGAAGAAGAGCACAACAACAACAGCAAGGCAAGACATACTTGAAAAATAAAAGCAGCAACAACAACTATGTATATCGCTCCCTATCTCTCTCGAGCGCTAGCTGTTGCTGTGCGCGTGTGTAAGCTCGCTCGCCTGCGCCTGTGTTGGTATGTATGTATATAAGCAGCGGGCAAAACAACAAAAAAAACCTATATATTACGCTCAATTTTCCCTATATTTTTTGCGCCTGCCAATAAGCGGTTCTTTTCGGCGGAGTTGCCACACCGCCGCTCCGAGCGGCCGATCGTGGAATTTTTAATTGGAATTGGGAAAGAGATTCGTTTCGTTCGTTGCGTGGAATTACATAGTACTTGTGTGTGTAGAACTCGGCTGATAAGCCGCAGAGAAAGCAGAGACGCCGCTTATCAATTCGACAGAGCAACACAAAAAAAAAAACGTACAAAATGGGTCGACCACATTGTCGTTCGTTTTGTTGTTTTCCCCCCATTTTTGCACTATCGCTTAATAATTGAAATTAAAAAAAAAAGGCGGCGAGCTGAGATCCCATTATAGTGAGTGGCGGCGGCGATATCTCGTGTACTATTATTCATACTACTACTGTTTTTAGTGGGTGGGGGTCCAGTGTTTCACATTTGATTTCTTCTGATATTTGTGACTAGATCCACACTCATTAATAACGGTAGTTCAGTCAGCAAACACGTGTCGTAAATCAAACTAAAGCGTACGGTATATCGGGATAGTCTTCCATTTTAAAACCCCTCCTGTAAAACGGACAACAGGTGGTAATGTGTTCTTCCAGAAGAACGAACGGGAAGCAGAAACACACAAAAAGTAACTAAAAAAAAACAAGGCAATTAGTCAATTCACCTCACGCACACGCATACAATAGCGTCGTCACTCAGACAGAACGCGAGAGAGAGCACCTGTTGTTTGCGAGGGCCAAAAAAATAAAAGAGAGGCGAAGAGGAAGAGCGGCCCAAAGAGGACGCAGGGAGGAAGAGAGACTTGACTTGCCTGGCCACCGAAAATTACCATTAATGCTAATTAATGTAGATCACTTTTCGGGCCATGAAAAAACAAAAACAGAAAGAATATACATGAAACGAAAAACGATCCCCCAAAATTTGAAATTAATTGCAGCCCCGCGTCTTGGGAAAAAAGTCGGAAAATCGTTAGACCAACAACTCTAACAACAATAGAGGTGAAAAGTTCAACAATTGTTGCCAGCTGAGTCACCCTTCATATTTTTTCCTTTCGCTGTACAGTTGCGGTTGAAGCAATAGAGGTTTTTATTCAAATATTTTTTACGCGGAAAGTTTGTTAAAATATATATTTTTATAAATAAAAAAATTAATTTCTTATTTGAAAGTAAAATATTAATCTGAATCACATTAAATGTTACGAAAATGAGGAGAATATATTGCTTTGCTATTGATTATTTACAATTTACAACATGAGTTTGTAAAAACTAATTTTATTTTATTTTTAATTTTTACCAAAATGTCACTAACTTTTTTTGATTATTTAGTTTTGAAAAGTATTAAATGCTTAATGTCTTATTCAAATTATAAATCAATTACTACATTGTCTTAAATTCAATGTATGCAGTCTTATAGAACAGAAACGTAAAATTTTCTTATTTCAATTTACTGTAATTGTAATTTTAATAATTAGGCCAGCCAGAAAATCAGAATATATATTAAAATTCATTGATTTTGAAATCGCAACTGTATGACTACTCATTTCCAATGCATGTACATTTGTATAGTTCCGCCTTAACTGCTTCGTGCCGTACTTCTTCGGTTTCTACCAGAACAAATTGCTGAAAATACCAAGTTTTCTGAGAAGGCAACCAACGCTAGCTAGCTGCTGTGTCGCATAGTTCAGATTAATGGCTCCTCCATTTATAAAACACAACACCCCCGGCTTTGGCAAACAAACAAATTCAGTTTCCGCCGAATCATGTGGTTTTCAGAGAGAGCTGAGCTCTATATGTATCGGATTTTTTTGTACCGATCAGCAGAAATTGAAACTGCAGCGACGCCACAATTCTTAAACAATTCTCAAAGACGACGATGTCGGCTTTTCGTCAGTTGATATACTATATATTATTGTAGAAATCAGCAGAAAAAAGAGAGCGGGAGAGAGAAGGGAAACAAAAATAATAAACCTTAATTCGAAGCTTGGAGCAGCTTGATTCATTCTGGGATTGGACTGACTGACGACTAACTGACCACCCAATTGAGCTTTGAAAACCGATCAAAAACCGATGGCGCAATTGTTGTGTTGCCAGGCACGAGAAAGCAATGACAGCGGCAGGAAAATTCAAACTTGAGGCCTAAAAGTATGGTCTCCAGAGGCAAAGCCAAGCCCAATCACAAACAACAACAACAACAAAATGCCACAGAAAGTCGTGCTGCGGCAATAATCATCGTTCCAAAGGAGGAGGAGGAGGAGTAGCTGGTGGAGATCGGGGCAGGATGCTCTTTTCTGACTCTATTTTGTCGGCGAACATGGATCTAGTGCACGGTGTTTCATGATTAAGTTCGTGACTAGATTTCATGCTCGTCTATTAAGTTGGGTCAGCACAACAGAACCGCAAGAAAAGAGTTTCCTTAGCCCTAACCCTGGTCCGATCTCTAGGAGAGTAGCCAGCCCGTCTGAGTGGCCAATTAGCAGACGCATTAATTATGGGAAATACAACATATTCGCCTGATTGACCCGTGACCCACATAACGGACTGGTGGCACACGCCCCGCAGAATTATAACTCCCAAATGAGGGCGTATCCCCGGGAATCGTGCGGAGATATATATAAACAAAAAATGAAGGGAAAAAAGTCAATGGCCTGGCTTAAACCGCCCCTCTTCGCACCACCACCCGCATGCTGGTGCTGCTGCTGGAGTAGCCTTTGGTTTATCTGCCAAAATGCAGGAGTAACTGCAATAGTCCACGAATAAATGTGTGGAAAACTCGAAACCCGTGACAAGCCAAGCGGCCCACCAATTTATGGCCTGGTGACACGCGATTAAAAATCGAATAACACATGGAACTGCCATAGATTTCCGCGGCAAAACTCCAGAGCTCAGCTCAGCGTGTGAAAAACTCACCGGAGGGTTGTTTGTTGTTAGTGGCGCCTGCGGGTAAGTAACGGTTTTACCCGCTCTGTTGTGACACCGGGAAAAAATCAACATGACAATAAATATATTGGTTGGGCTTACACATAGATTTTTATAGAAGATATCTGGTTTTGCAGAGGTATAATAGCTGAAGTTTATTTATAAAACTCATTTGATGCTTTGATATATAAATATTTTGCAAGCCAATTTGGAGTTCCAATAGGGATACTCATTCATATAAATAAAGATAATCAAAAGTTATATTCTTATTTTAATCAGGAACTTCAAATGTTGAGTTCCATTACATTTTCATTTACATTTACATTAATTTCACTATATTATTATTTTATTGCATTGAAAATAAGCAAGTTAGCTTCTGTAATTCCAATACCAAGTTTAGCCAAGGCGGGAAGATATTTACCAAGATCATAAAGATTTAAAAATTAATGATTAACCCGAGAATTTTAGATTCTTTAGCTACAAGGGATATTTGTTTCTTTAACTTTTAAATAATTTCAGTAACTATGTGAATATGGTAACAACCAATTCTTGGGGTAAGTCTAGTTTTTCACTGTGCACTTATTGTTGCCAACGACAACAGACTGTTGCGTGGGCGTTTGAGTGTAACTGTAACACCTGCTGCTGCTGCTGCCGCTATTAACACAACAATTCTCTGCTCTCTCTCCAATTTTAATTTCAGCTCTCGGCTGCGAAGGAATGAAGCCGGAACACAACCACCTTTCAACCCTGCGAGTAGAGCCATTGTTATTGCCGGTCGGAGGTACTGCTGCTCCGCCTCCTACACGATCGCATTCGCATTTAGCTTCACGCTCATTTAAATGCCAACGCACCAGAGGAGTAGCAGGAAAGGAGGACAGTGCGGCGATCTAACAAAACATTTTCTGCTTGCCTGTTTTGCATATTTTCTAAACGAATACCGCTGCTGCTGCTGCTGCTGCTGCTGCTGTGCTGTTTTGTTGTAGGTACGCGCGAGAATCGGAGTGGAGTCCCCCCGGTACCCACAAGAAGCGCATTCGATTGCAACGGCAGCTGCTAACGCTGACTTGGCTTTCCCTCCTGCACTGGTTTTTCACTTCCTCCCAATCCCAGAGCAAGCGGCAGCGCAATCAGGAACGACGACAAGAAGCCAGCCGAGAGCCGTCAAACGCCGCAACTAATTGATATAATAGTTAAAATAACAAACTAACGAGAAAGCAGCAGCATCAGCGGCAGCGGCAGCGTTGGTGAAGTGCAAAACCTTTCCAATTTGAAAATAGCTTTTCCTGCTATGTGTGCTCGTTCCCACAAGCTAGCCGTCCACCGCCACCAAGTAATACTAGGCAACATGGCGCAACATCTCGGCTCAGAACAAGCACCACCACCAGCAGCAGCAACAATGCCAAGGAGATGGAGAAGCAGGAGCCAGCGAGGAGGGGATAGGAGATCGGAGGGAACGGACGGAGAATGATGACAATGCAGCGATTAAAGCAAAGCAGAACTTGAACTCTACAACTCTGCAGCAGCAGCATCGTCATTATCATCATCATCATCATCATCCTCGGCGAGCAGGCATCAACAGCAAACTCAAGCGGCGGCAGCTGGAAAAATGTTTCTAGTCCCAAGCCAAAGTCCCAATGCGCGGCATTTCCG
This sequence comes from Drosophila ogumai, assembly GCA_018904815.1. Classification (NCBI taxonomy): domain Eukaryota; kingdom Metazoa; phylum Arthropoda; class Insecta; order Diptera; family Drosophilidae; genus Drosophila; species Drosophila ogumai. The sequence continues at coordinate 689 of JAEIIJ010013331.1, read as the reverse complement.
CCAGCGGAGGATGCTATGCTGCATCGATACCGGGAGGAACGGAGGAGAATTAATCACATTTATTGAATCTAAATAAAATGTATATTTATTAAAATGGCTTAAGCTTTGTTGGCTAGGAAAAAAGACCTAGAAATGTATTGGAGATTATTTAAATTTGTATTCTTGACGACTTGCCACACATTTCTTTTAGCGAAAACTTTGTAAATTTTGATTGAAAATTAAAAAGGCCTAAAGAGTATATTTTTATGATTAAAAACAAATATTTGATAAATAAATAAATATAACAAAAAAACAAAAGAAATCTTACATAGTTTTGCTGTAACCAGAATTAAATATTTATGTTTTATGTACATGGGTTATTTAACTTTAAATGAACATAAATAAATAAAATAAATATTTGAGCTGTTATATTTTCAACGGTTGATAGCCGATAACAAGGCTACTGTTATACTTTCAAATTCCGCTTAACAACACTGTCGAAACAAACACAACTTCACCACAGTAGTGGTAAATAAGCAATTCAAAATAAGCTGCCTTCAAAAGTATTTACTATAATACAAAGATTAATAAGCCTAAAAAAATTTAAAAAAGAAATATAGTCATTAAATTACAAATAATTGTATTTAATAATAATAATAAATGTGTAATTAATTAGCTGCACTTTACAGATTATTTAGGAATTAATTTTC